>WNWK01006228.1:0-108715 GCA_009830355.1 Cherax destructor | reverse complement strand
TCCTCCTTTTTTATGTTCTTATGTTCTAAAGTTTTGGGTTTTGGGAAATGGGGTAGTTGATGAGTGGAACAGTCTGCCTAGTAGGGTTATTGAAGCAAGGACCTTGGTTAGTTTTAAATTTAGGTTGGATAAATTCATGAGTGAGAGGGGTTGATTTGGAGGGAATTGCACATGAGTAAATAAAATTATCAAAGCTTATTTCTTGGGTAGCATTGAAAATTAGGTTGAACAAATATTCTGTTAGGGGGATGGAATGTGAAGGACCTGCCTAGTATGGGCCAACAGGCCTGCTGCAGTGTTCCTCCTTTCTTATGTTCTTATCTTCTTATGTTCTTATTGAAGCTAGCCCTTTGGGGTAGTTTCAAATTTGGGTTTGGGATAAATTCATGAGTGAGAGGGGTTGGATTTGAGTGGGGACTCGGCATGAGTGGGTAGAATTGTCAAAGCTTATTTTTTGGGGAGCTTTGGGAAAATTGGGTTGAGCAAATATTCTGTTAGTGGGACGGATTGTGAAGGACCTGCCTAGTAGGGGCCAACAGGCCTGCTGCAGTGTTCCCCCTTTTCTTATGTTCTTATGTTCTTATGACTGTAAAATAATCCCTGAAGGGAATACTTCTATAGGAAACCACAGCAGCATCACCTGTTCATTGCCCTGCACATCAACGTGTCCAGGGACCCAACAGAAAATGACATCTTTTGTTTTTGCTAGCCACACGGTGTAACCAAAGTTGAATACGAAGGACCAATGGATGAGGGGGAATCAATTGTTTAATGGCCTGTAAAGGCGGGGGGAATTTGAAATGATCACAGACGCCAAAGGGAAACATAAATGAAAACGGAGAAGCTCTAGGGATGGCAAACAACTGGCGAAAAAAATCGCTGAGTCAAACAAATGACCCCGGACAAATCGTCGGGAACACCGCCGCGAACCCAACAATGTCAGAAGATTTAGAACCATCTGTATAAACAGAGAGGGATCCCATACGAGGGGAAGTGATCAAGAAAAAGAGCGAGAGAAACAGCCATGGGGAGGGGGAGTTTTTGGGACGGTAGTGGGGGGGAACAGACACGAATCGTTGGAACCTCCCAAGGGAAAAGGGAAAAGGAAGACGCTAATGGACATTGTACAAGAGAGGCAACTGAAGAGAACCCCGGAGGAGGAAGATGAAGAGAAAACAGCGGAGTAAGCAGGGGGGTCAAGAAATGGGCTTCTACTAACGTTTGAGATCAACCTATACATAGAAGGAGCATGAAGGCTGGGGAGTGTAAATGAAGTTCACCCTTGCTGACTCGGAGAACAGTGTCTTGGCAGTCCCACTATTACTCCAGTACTGTTCTCTTTTTTGTTTTAGAGATTTTTATGAAACCCTGGAATGTCTTGGTATGGGAATTCTGTGTTGTTTTTGGGGAGACAGTTAGATCAAGATATCTTCAGTGTACGAGGGACCAACTGTATCGTAAAAGGGAATTAAAGGGGGATTTGGGGACCCGCAAGTGTTACCAGAGAAGGTGTTCCTTCTGGATGTATAATCTTTCTAGGCATGTGTTTGATCGAGGAAATGATTTAGTTCCTTTGTTTATTTAATGTAGTGTCCAAAAGACATTGATTATTTAAGGTGTTAATTTCGGTTGATAAGATCCGTGTTATTGTATATACACTATTTAGTATTTTTTATTTGAAAAGAGGGACTAAGTGATATTTAATTGATTTTTAAAAAAATCTTAGAGAAGTATTTAATTTTTAATAAAAACGGAAAAAAGCTTTGTAAACTCTTATTTATGCCTTTTTTTTAAAAAATTTGGGTTTCCCTTTTTTATTCTTGGAAGTTTTTTTGGCGAAGGCACAAACCCGGGGCCAAGACTAAGATTCAACCCCGTAAAGTCGTCATAATCCATTTTTGGACAAGACTAGGGGGAAATAAAAAGGGAGGAGACCCCCGCGATCTCCCCCCCATAAAAAACCCGCAAGAATTTTTGAGATTCAGCTCACCATGGCAAGCTCCCTTTAAAAAAAGGAAAGGGAGGTTTTCATGTCAACGGGCGACCCAAGAAACTTGACCATATCACATTTTTGGAATATGCCCCAAATACAAAAAAAAGGAAAACAAGAGAACTTTATTTGGGAAAAGAAAGGGTTTTTTGTACAAAAATTTTAAAAACCCTAAAAAAAGGGGCCCCAAAGGGAAAACGGTAAAAAGATCCTAAGGGAGGCCCTATCAGGCAAAAAAGTCGCGCTGGAAGAAGGAAAGGGGGCATTTATAGAACATAAGAACATAAGAACATAAGAAAGGAGGAACACGCAGGGGCCCCCTTTGGGCCCCTCCCGGGAAAGGGCCTTCACAACCGTCCCACTAACAGAATATTTGCTAACCCCCCAAATTTTTAATGCTACCCAAGAAATAAGCTTTGACAATTCTACCCACTCATGGCGAGTCCCACTAAATAAAAACCCCCATCACCATGAATTTATCCAACCTAAATTTGAAACTACCCAAGGCCCCCCCTTCAATAACCCTACTAGGCAGACTGTTCCACTCATCAACTACCCTTTTCCCCAAAACCCAAAATTTTTTATACCTTTTTTAAATTAAACTTATCTAACTTGAATCCATTATTGCGGGTTCTTTTTGGAGAGACATCCTCAAGACCTTATTTTTTCCCCTTTTTTAAAAAATTTTTTCCCCCTTGTATACCCTAAAACATGTCTCCCCTTCCCACGTCTTACAAGTGAATGTTTTTTGGTTTTAATCTTTCTTCGTAAGGAAGATTTCTAATTTAACTTATAGCAAAAAAAAAAGGGAAAATAAGGACACAATCTTGTGGGCCCCCCGGGCCGGGGCAAAGTTTGAGGAAAGCGAGGTGCCAACAGGGGGCACAAAAAATTTTCCCCGAAAGAATGCAGAAAGGGGTGGGAAAATAAAAAATAAGAACATAAAAAGGGGGGAAACTGCAGGGCCTGTTGGCCCATTCTAGGCAGGTCCTTCACATTCCACCCCCCCAACCCCGAATATTTGTTCAACCTAATTTTCAATGCTACCCAAGAAATAAGCTTTGATAATTTTATTTACTCAGGGGAATTCCCACTAAACCAACCCCCCTTTTACCATGAATTTATCCAACCTAAATTTAAAACTCCCAAGGTCCTTGCTTCAAAAAACCCTACTAGGCAGACTGTTCCACCCCATCAACTACCCTTTTTTCCAAACCAATACTTTCCTATACCTTTTTTAAATCTAAATTTTTTAACTTGCCCCTTATTGGGGGTTTTTGGGGAGATACCCTCAAGACCTTATTTATATCCCCTTTTTTTTAAAAATTTCCATTTTCCACTTGTATACCTGGGGTCATGTCTCCCTCATTCTACGTCTTACAAGTGAATGAATTTTGGGTCTTCAATTTTTCTTCGAAGGAAAAAATTTCTAATGCTATGAAAATTTAATTTTACGCTGAATGTTTTTAACAATTTTTTGTCCATTTTTGTAATAGGGAAAACCCGAACTGAGCGGGGGTAATCTAGGTGGGCCTTTTTTAATGATGTATAAAGCTTTTCCTTTTACTTCTGTTGCTAACATTTTTATATAAACCCCCCAATCTTTTTCCTTTTTTACGTACGTTTTGGGGGATTCCCCTTTTTGGTTTGGGTTGCTGCTTACCATCACCCCAAGCCTTTTTCCCCAAACTTGTTCAATTCTATTTTTTAACATAAGAACATAAGAACATAAGAAAGGAGGAACACTGCAGCAGGCCTGGGGGCCCATACTAGGCGGTCCTTCAAATGTCCCACTAACAGAATATTTGCTCAACCCAATTTTCAATGCTACCCAAGAAATAAGCTTTAAAAACTAACCCCCAAAAGGGAGTCCCAAAAAACCCAACCCCCTTTCCCCCCTGAATTTACCAAACCCCCAAATTTGAAACTACCCAAGGTCCTATTTTTCAAAACCCTACTAGGCAGACTGTTCCACTCATCAACTACCCTTTTCCCAAAAACCAATACTTTCCTATATCCTTTCTAAATCTAAACTTATCTAATTTGAACCATTATTGCGGGTTCTCTTTTTTGGAGAGATATCCTCAAGACCTTATTTATATCCCCTTTGTTAATTTTTCCATTTTCCACTTAAAATCCTTTTGATCATGCCCCCCTCATTCTACGTCTTACAAGTGAATGTAATTTTAGGGTCTTCAATCTTTCTTCGTAAGGAAGATTTCTAATGCTATGTATTAATTTAGTCATTCTACCCCGAATGTTTTCAACGAATTTATGTCCATTCTGTAATATGGAGACCAGAACTGAGCTGGAACCCGGGGTGAGGCCTTTACTAATGATGTATAAAGCTGTAATATAACCTCGGACTTCTGTTGAAACACTTTTGATATAAATCCCAGTAATCTATTTCCTTTATTTACGTACGCTTGGGGCATTGCTTTTTCTTGGTTTAAGGTTGTTCCACCATCACCCCAAGTCCTTCCCCGCAATCTGTATATCTAAGTTCACGTTATTTAATTATAATGCTTGGGTTATGGACACCCCCGGGAGCTTCAAAAAACCTTGCATTTATCTACATTGAACTGCATCTGCCACTTTTCTGACCACGAATTAAGTTTGTCTAAATCTTCCTGAAGTTCTATGACATCTTGTTTGAATCAATTATCCTACCTATCTTCGTGTCGTCGGGAATTTGCTCATATCACTAGTAATTCCCATCAAGGTCATTGATATATTTAAAATAATGGGCCTAAGACTGATCCCTGTGGAACACCACTTGTTACAAGTCCCCCCGGATTTAACCCCATTTATGCACCCTCCCCTGCTTCCTATTGGTGACCAGATTTCGATCCATGACAGCACCCTTTTCCCCCAATGCCATGAGCTGCCACTTTCTTTAACAGTCTCTGGTGTGGTACTCTATCAAAAGCCTTACTAAAGTCTAAATAACAATATGAATTCTTTTATCGTGATCAAAGCCTCAAAAGCTTTACGAAGAAGGTTAATAAATTAGATAGGCAGGAACGGCCCTCGTGAATCCCATGCTGGGTATCATTAATCAAATTATGGTTATCTAGATGGCTTCTAATAATATCAGCTATAATTACCTAGTAATTTGCCTACAATTGAGGTCAGTATTGGGCGGTAGTTTGACGGAATGACTTGTCCCCTGCTTTAAAAATAGGGGAATTAAAGCCATCTTCCCATATCAGACACTACACCCGTTTGAAGAGATAAATTAAAAATGTTAGATATTGGTTCACAGAGTTCCATTGCATTCTTTAAGAACCCTTTAAAAGTCACGGCCCGGCGATTTATTTTGTTTCAGTCGGTCCAGCTGTTTCATAATCATTTCTTAGTGACTGTGATATTACATAATTTATCTTCTTCTTTCCTCTGTAAAAATTAATTACTGGGATATTATTAATGTTCCTGTGTGAAACCGAGAGAAAATAATTATTAAAAATAGAGCATATCATTTCCTTGTCAGTAAGATGCCCAAAGTTATTTTTAGGGACCTATCTTATCCCTAACTTTTTGTTTTATAAACCTGGAAAACTTTTGGGGTTTGTTTTTGAATCCCTAGCAACTTTAATTTCATAGTCCCTTTAGCTTTTCTTTCCCTTTTAACCCTCCTTAATGTCAGTATACTGATTTAAAGATACCTCACCTCTTTTTATGCGCCTATAAACCTTTTTTTGCCCTAAAAGATATTTGGTTTTTTATTCATCCATTTTGGGTCTTTTACTTGATCTAATTCCCTTTATACGGGGTAAATGTTCTTTTGGGCAGCCTTATAGTGTTAAGAAACTGTCATATTGATACCTCTTCTTCACCCCAGTCCACAGTTGATAAGTGTTCCTAAGTCCATTATAATTCGCGAAAATCTACCATTACTGAATTATCCCTACTATCATACATCCATTCAATGCTGGGTAATTGATCTGTGGTCGCTTGAGCGAGTTCCTTGTAATTTCTTTAAAATTATTAACAAGGGTTTCTTGCTTGCCAGAAAAAAGTCTGAATTTCCTTGTAGGTTCTGTTACAAACTGCTTCAAAAAGCAATCCTGAACTACTTCTAAAAAGTCGTTAGATTCTAAATTCCCTGTCATGAAATTCCAATCAATCTGACTAAAGTTAAAGTCCCTAGAATTACTACGTTATCGTGTCTTGTGGCCTTAACAATTTCCTCCCAAAGTGTCTCCCTTGTTCCCTATCTAAGTTTGGAGGACGGTAAATCACGCCTAAAATCAATTTTTCACACCCTTTGAAAATTCTATCCAGACAGACTCTGTATGTGTTAATTCAGACTTTATACCCTTTTTTTATGCAACAATTTAAATGATCACGGACATAGAGTGCCACCCCACCCTTTCCCTGATACTTCTGTCTACTTGGAAAAATTTTAAAAACCCTGAATGGACATTCGGCAGGCAAGTCCTGATTTTTCATATTAACTATGTCTCAGTTATTGCAAAAAATCAATATTACCCGTACTTGCAACTAATCTCAACTGTCCATCTTATTCCTAGCACTACGACTATTGGTGTAATATATATTTAGAGACCCTACTTCTCTTTACCCTTCCTGCTCATCTCTGATTTTCCACTATACCTATTACTGTCCTTGACATCTAGTGTCACTCGCTTCACTATCCACCTTATTCTGCCTATTACTAGTTCTCCTACAACTTATAATATTACTACACTGGGACTTCTCTGTTTTCCCCAAAACCCATACCACTAACTATTTCTAGTTTAAAGCCCTAACAGCTCCCTCCACTGCAGTTGCCAGTGCCCCCACCCCAGACCTGGATAAGTGAACCCCATCCCTGGCATACATGTCATTTCTGCCATAGAAGAGGTCCCAGTTGTCAATGAATGTTACTGAATTTTCCTTACAGTATTTGTCCAGCCAGCAATTGACACCAATTGCCCTGGACAGCCATTCATTTCCAACTCCTCTCCTTGGCAAAATACCACATATGACAGGGTTCCCACCCTTCTTCCTAATTATGTCTATTGCTGACCTAAACCTGCTAGTCAGGTCCTCACTCCTACGTCTGCCAACATCGTTGCTTCAGAACCTTGCATTTATCTACATTGAACTGCATCTGCCACTTTTCTGACCACGAATTAAGTTTGTCTAAATCTTCCTGAAGTTCTATGACATCTATGTTTGAATCAATTATCCTACCTATCTTCTGTTGTCCGAATTTGCTCATATCACTAGTAATTCCCTCATCAAGGTCATTGATAATATTATAAATAACAATGGGCCTAAGACTGATCCCTGGGAACACACTTGTTACAAGTCCCCATTCGGATTTAACCCCATTTATGCACACTCTCTGCTTCCTATTGGTGAGCCATGACTCGATCCATGACAGCACTTTTCCCCCAATGCCATGAGCTGCCACTTTCTTTAACAGTCTCTGGTGCGGTACTCTATCAAAAGCCTTACTAAAGTCTAAATAAACAATATCGAATTCTTTATCGTGATCAACAGCCTCAAAAGCTTTACTGAAGAAGGTTAATAAATTAGATAGGCAGGAACGGCCCTCGTGAATCCATGCTGGGTATCATTAATCAAATTATGGTTATCTAGATGGCTTCTAATAATATCAGCTATAATTGACTCTAGTAATTTGCCTACAATTGAGGTCAGGCTTATTGGGCGGTAGTTTGACGGTAGTGACTTGTCCCCTGCTTTAAAAATAGGAATTACATTAGCCATCTTCCACATATCAGACACTACACCTGTTTGAAGAGATAAATTAAAAATGTTAGATATTGGTTTACAGAGTTCCATTTTGCATTCCTTAAGAACCCTTGCAAAAAGCTCATCAGACCCGGCGATTTATTTTGTTTCAGTCGGTCCAGCTGTTTCATAATCATTTCGCTAGTGACTGTGATATTACATAATTTATCTTCTTCTGGGCCTCTGTAAAATTAATTACTGGGATATTATTAATGTCTTCCGTGTGAAAACCGAGAGAAAATAATTATAAAAATAGAGCACATATCATTCTCCTTGTCAGTAAGATGCCCAAGTTATTTTTAAGGGACCTATCTTATCCCTAACTTTGTTCTATAAACCTGGAAAACTTTTTGGGTTAGTTTTTAACCAGCAACTTTAATTTCATAGTCCCGTTTAGCTTTTCTTATTCCCTTTTAACGTCCCCCTTAATGTCAGTATACTGATTTATAAGATGACCCTCACCTCTTTTTATGCGCCTATAAATTCCTTTCTTCTGCCCTAAAAGATATTTGAGCCTATTATACATCCATTTTGGGTCATTTCTACTTGATCTAATTTCTTTATACGGGATAAATGTTCTTTGGGCAGCCTGTATAGTGTTAAGAAAACTGTCATATTGATACCTCTCTTCTTCACCCCAGTCCACAGTTGATAAGTGTTCTCAAGTCCATTATAATCTGCTAAGCGAAAATCTGGGACCATTACTGAATTATCCCTACTATCATACATCCATTCAATGCTAAAGGTAATTGACTTGTGGTCGCTTGAGCCGAGTTCCTCTGTAATTTCTAAATTATTAACAAGGGTTTCTGCTTGCCAGAACCAAGTCAAGTAGGTTATTTCCCCTTTTAGGTTCTGTTACAAACTGCTTCAAAAGCAATCCTGAACTACTTCTAAAAGTCGTTAGATTCTAAATTCCCTGTCATGAAATTCCAATCAATCTGACTAAAGTTAAAGTCCCCTAGAATTACTACGTTATCGTGTCTTGTGCCTTAAAATTTCCTCCCAAAGTAGTCTCCTTGTTCCCTATCTAAGTTTGGAGGACGGTAAATCACGCCTAAAATCAATTTTTCACACCCCTCTGAAAATTCTATCCAGACAGACTCTGTATGTGTTAAACAGTAGATTACCGTGGAGGTCTAAGGAGATCAAAAAAGTCTGCTAGGACGGAGTGTTTATTATCAAAGGCTTTTCACCCATACGTATCTAAGTGGAGCAAGGGGTCCAAAGTAGAGCGGCCCTTGCGAAAGCCATACTGGCGGAGAAAGACTATTGTGAGTCTCTAAATACCATATCAGACGTCTATTCACAAATCATTCCATCACCTTGCAGACTACACTGGTCAGAGCAATGGGACGATAGTGAGAGGTATCAAGCCCCGAAGTGCCTGGTTTGTGATACGGAAGTACAATGGCAGATTTCCATTGTTGAGGGAGAACCCCTCGCATCCAAACAAGATTGAAAAAGCACATAAGGACTGCAAGCATACGGATATGAATATTATCGGGCCCAGCTGCCGATAACCGGCAAGCAGAAAGTGTGGACTCTAGCTCTAAGAGAGTAAAAGATACGTTATATGGCTCCATCCTATTAGAAGAGAAATCCAAGGGCGATTGCTCCCTGGCAGACTCAGAAGCGAAAAACGAGGGACAGAGGTGAAGCCCCTGGGAGACATGGACAACACAGTTCCCAATTTCCATGGCAACCTCAAGAGGTTCCGCAACATCAGCAACCTGCAAAATGGGAGCTGGGTCTGGAGAGTACTTGCCACACAATTTCCGTACCTTCTTCCAAACCACACACATAGGAAAAGTCGAGGTAACATTAGAAACAGAGTCTTGCCAACAAGTGATTTTAGCGTCGCGTATGACACGGCGAGCAACTGCCCTTGCTCACTTAAAATCCAAAAGACGATATTTGGTCCCATTATATCGATAACGGCCCCACGCAGCACATTTCAAACACACTACACAGACACATGCAGTAGACCACCCAGGCACACATGTCTGAGAATGCCTGCCTGAGGTTTGAGGAATAGAACGTGACCCTGCAGTCAAAACTAAGGTCGAAGACTGGTGCACCAGCTCATCAATAGAGGACGAAGAAGGGTCCTCACATAAAGAGGTAAGATGAAAATATAAGTCCCAATTTGCTCGTCCAAATTGCCAATGGGGGCTACGAGGTGGTCGGGAATACATAGTAGGAAAGTGATCGCTGTTGTGCAAATCCGGGAGAACAGACCAAGTGTAATCAATGCAAGAAAGAAACTGAGTGCGAGAGTCGAAATAGGTGGTAGCACCTGTATTTAAAACATGAAGAGGATGAGAAGTGAGAAGAGTCTCCAACTGATCACCACAAGTCACGGTGGGACCCTCCCCAAAGATAATGTTGAGCGTTAAAATCCCCAAAGATGATGATGAGCGTTAAAATCTGATGGGCGGCGGCAGAGAAGAGATCAAGAATGCAGCATTCGAGACACAGAATGCACGGGAAGGGGGGAGATATAGAGAGCAAACTGTATACCACCTGTGCAAATAAATACGGGCTGCAGTATAATGCAGCTGAGAACAAAGACCTGTTGAAACGGTATACCAATACGCACAAGAAGTGCACTCTCATTAAAAGTTTCATCAGGAAAGGGATCAGAAGAATGCAACAGCACATAGCCCGAAATGGGACGGATAACTGCTGAACGAACATTAGGCTCTTGTAACCCGACACATACTGGGGAAAACTGGGAGAGTAACACCTGGAGCTCTTCTCAATTACCCCTGAGGCCACGAATATTCCATTGTAAATAAGTCATTATTCACAAAGACAGGTATGCTAACAATGAGAAGCGATAAAATCTATGGGCTAGTAGGGTCAGTGAAGTCAATGTGTGGAGGCAATGGAAACCGTGTGAGCAAGGAGGAATCAAAATGCTGTGAGGGAAAAGATTGCTGTGAGGGCTGTGAAAAATAAGAAGGGGAGTAAGGAGGCACAGAGGTGTCCATCGAGGGTTTCGTCTCCGCAATATAGTTGGAGATAGCATCAAGTGTTTCAGCGGACAAGGAAGATGCCGATAACAAGTGAGGTAGAGCAGGTAGAGATCGGGGAGACTATGGATGGAACCAAAGAGGTCTGAGAGGGGAGGGGAGTATGAACCTGGAGATATGTGCCGGCAGGGACAGAGTCCTGAGGTGGAACAGGAGAGGAAGGAGGCTGGAGGGGGACTGGGGAAGAAGTTTGGGGAAACAGGAGAAGAGGGGACCATACAAGGAGGGTGAACATCCACCTTCATGTGAGAGTTAGAAAGAGGGTGAGAACTAGACACCGAGGACACAAAAAAGAACTGTTTGGGAATTGCAAGCACCAGAGGAATGTGAAGAGACAGGTTCGACTTTCCAGGTGACAGGCACAAAGAAGGTGCAGGCATGTGAGGCCTCACAGACTGAGAAACTAGTGGGCGAGAGGATGATGAGGTAGAGGTAGGAAGATTTAAGGGGGTGGGAGTTTTAGAGGGTAAAACCACAAAAGAATTAGAGAAGGGGGTGACCCCGGAAGACATGGCACCAGAGGAGCTGGTAGGCGGGGGGACTGTCAAGGTTGAAGGTCGCCTAGCTACTCGAGAATAAGGAACACAAGGAAGATGTCCCTGAAGGCAGAGGCGAGAGAAAGCCATTGCATAAGTAAGGCCTTCGCTCTCCTTAAGACAACAGATCTCTCTTTCATTAAGATAGACCTGACATTGGCGGGAAAATGAAGAATGAGGTTCATTGCAATTAAGACAAGTGGGGGGGAAGACTGCAAGATGTATCAGCATGATCCACGGCACCTCAGACTGGGCACTCTGCTGCAGATCTGCAGTATTTAGTGGGGTGTCTAAAGCACCAGCAATTTCGACACTGTTGGGGTGTAGGGACCACTTTACGGACCCCTAGGCGATGACCCGCGATATAAACGAAGGACGGGAGTTCACAGCAGTCAAAGGTTAAGCTGGCGATGTTACTGGGAAAGCGCCTCCGCCCGTGAGCAGGCAGGACATATGTATCCACTTTGAGAATTGCTTGTGAACTGTGATAGGGAAGTTATCAATAGAAGTAAGATGGGAAAGATCATGAGCTTGTTCTGCATTCTGAACTTTAACGATGCACACACCGATTCGAAGAGTGTGAAAGGATATATTTTGGCCAACGTGTCATAAAAGATCTTTACCAATATGAAAGATAATCAGTTGGAGATGTTGGTTGCAGGGAAAAAAATTTGGTCCACTGTGTACTTGTAAACATGGTGCATAAAGAAAGTGGGTGTTGCATAGGTCGTTTCTGGATAGAATGAGCAGACATCGAAGAAGCGTCGTCAGCAAATAGTCTGGAACATTTAGGCGTAGTTCCGCGGGCAGCCCGACCTGAGGCAGGTGGGCGATCCGTAAACTGTCTCACTGTATTAGGGAAAGCCGGACACATAGTTAAAGGCGTGCAAGAGGGAGAGGCACTAGAAGAAATGGGCAGAGCCTCAGCACCTGGAGCAGGTGACGAAATGTCACCAGTAGAAGGTACAGGGGTATGTGAAATGTCTAGAGAATGGTCCAATAACAAAGCCAGGTCAGAATAGGATGCAGTAACAAAAAGGGGTCTGGGAGGAGGTGGGTTGTCACGAAACGAAGACTCCATGATGGTGCTATTTTTTTTTATTATTTTAAAGAAAAAAAAGAAAGAAGGAAAGAAAAAAAAGAGGGACAGTGGAGGAACAGTCACTAGAAGGCATGAAAGGGCCGTAAGATCCCCCTCTCATTCGACAGGACCTCGAGACCGCCATCAGTGCATATGCAACGTGGAATCCGTGCCATACCCTACCCTTCAAGCCAGTAAACCAGTGCTCCAAGATAGCAACCTCACATCTACCGAGCCTCTTCGGCGGACAAAAGAGAGGGCGGTCGGAAACCTGCCACAAAGCATATCTCCTTCGGCTGCCACCTCCTAGAACCGACAGGCAGCCTCTGGAGACACCCGTCACCTGCAGGACAACCCGCCCTACCTCCTGGAAATCCGAGAAGGGAGAGAGTCTCCAGATAATCCAGATTCCACGGCAAACTACACATCCGAGGAACCCCATGGAGTGGGATGTACCCCGGCACACTTCCCCCTACCTAGAAACCATAATGCCAGAGGGGAGAACCCCAGAGGCTACAAACGGAAGGAGAAAAGGGAGGGTTGGAAGTGAGGAGGAAAGGAAAAAAGGGGGATGGGGAGGATGGGATAGGGAAGGGAGGATTGGGGGTGTAATTAGGTTCGGTCTGAGGAAGGAGAGCAAAAGGTCTAATTCCTCAGACCAAGAGTCTCTTCACCACGCCAAGGAGCCCCCCTTTGAAGAGAACACCGTAACAACCATTACAACTTTACTGACTAAACAAATTCTGCAGTGATTTTTGCTTCACAGTCCGAGAGCTTAAAAGACTCTGGTGATTCCCTCTAATCGTCGCAAAAAAAAATCTTCATCCATCATCAGAATCTAAAATATATTACAAAATGCGCGGCATGATTTTAAAATCCTTTAAAATTCTGTGTATATCATGAGTTGAATAAGGTATCTAAGATACTTCAATATGATTTACAAGAGACAAATTGAAATGGCTCTGTATACAAACATTTTAAATTAGATTATACAAGAAATTTCAGATCGAACTGAAAAATTTAAGTAGAAAAGTTCAATCAGAAGACTATATACAAGCAGCAAAAAAACGAGACAAAATAGTTTAAATTCTAGTTTAAACTTAATTTTAAAATATAGTACAGAGTAACAACAGAAGTATACTCACATACCTGAGACCTGAATTTAACATATTTTAAACAAGACTCCAAAACTATTCTGTTCTATGTGATTTGCCGGTATGGATCCCGGGCGGGTCTCTTCCAATTACTCCAAAACTTATGATTTTAGAACCTAATTATATATTTTAATGAATAAAATAACCAGAGAATAATGTTATGTAAATTCCTTAATAATATAAACCAAATCAGTCTTTAATATTATGCAGACAAAACAATTTTTAGCAAAAAAAAAAAAATACTAAAGAATATATTAATATTATAATGGCATTTCTTCAATGGTGAACTATGGCAAATTATTGATAATGATGAGATGATTTTATTTTTCTTAGTTATTAAGCTGTTATTTCTAGTTCTGTTTTTATAATGGTTGCTCTATACATTTTTTTCAGTGGTGAACTATGGCAGCCTATAAACCGTGATGCTCTGAATTGCTTTTTTGTTATTAAACTCAGGCTTAGTTCTGTATACATATAAAGACTCCAACAATCTAAGGTCAAGCGAAATAGAGCATTTACTCAAAATTTTAGTCACTGAAATTTAACGGTTGATTTAGGGCAAAGGAATGTTCCCGAATTTCAGAGTGAGATGGTGAGTCAAAGGAAGACCAATTCTTACACAGGTTTTTATAGTCACATAAAGGTGTGTGTCACAGCACGGGTACATACCCACAGCATTATAAAAGCAGCCAAGCGAGTTGGGGTGCTAACATCTCTTAGGAGTGCAGTGTGGAAAGAGGTGTACAAACTAGCAGGCAAATCCCTTCTGAAACAGCCCCAGTCGTTGTCATTACTGATGTGGAATTAACAGATTTCGCTACAATTGCTGACGTGTTTGGGAGTCACTGTTCTCGGGGTTTTTCCTGGTCATAAGGCTTCCGCCTTATGACATCCCTTTTTACCTCTCTTGAGCTTGTGTCACCACTGTCGAAATGTCAACCCACTGCAACTGGACCTGAAGATGACCATGTTCACATGCTTCAAATTTGCACACTTCGGCATTAGACCTTTTTTGTTCTCTCTTCATTTGTATATGATCTACGGGAGAAATACCCCTACGTTAGAAGTCAACTTTTGTGTTTCCTTTTCGAAAAACCTTGTATGTCTTGCCGTAGCTTTTACTAGATCCATTTATAAACTACTAGTACGTTTGATTGACAGTAGGCTAGTGTAGCACTTGGAGATACGCCGCCAGTTTGTTCCTACATCAGTTCGAGTACAGATGCCTTAATTGAAAGTTAGTTTGTGGTGGTGGTCTTTTTTTAACATGGAGAAGGCATATGACAACATGGCGATACCATACCTTACCTCGGGTTCATTCTCGTGGCTTTAAAAGCGAAATCCCGCTTTTTCTTAAAACCTTCCTGAGAGACCTACACTTTTGACTCTGCTCAAGCGGAAAGCGCGCCACAGGCATGTGTTCATAACTACTAACGGTCCAATTACTCTACTGCCTCAGGGAATCTGTCTTCTTTATATATGGATGATTTTACCTTTGCACATGATTCCACTTTATCAAGCAAGTGTAAAACTCCATACAAAACGCAGTCGACTGTACATCTCACATGACTTCAAATTCTCGGTTTCTAAAACGAACTTTATCGTATTTACTCGGCGCTCTGTTATTCCCAATTTCATACTCTCTATATATGGTTACCAAGTGAAATCAATTTATTACGCCAACTCTAGCTTCCCTTGCTAGTTCATCTGTTCCGTTTTAACTTAGCTTTTTGGCAATTTGTGACGTAAGGGATGAGAGCATTTTATGAATATATTAATAATACACTTTTTCCACTGTTACTGGTATTAAATCACCTCTATTTAGACAGAAGAAACCTGCTGCGCAAGCGAAGTTTCGGCAAATAAAGACTTTCATGTACTGCACATGTATTACGTTAGTTAAAACAGTAATAAAGGTAAACTCAATAGCATCCCATACACTTGGCTGTAAAAAGTTCCTTCATATGGAAAATGTGTCTGTAAAACACAATTCAATACAACTCAAAAGTACTTCGTAGGATGCAGGCGAAATATGATCACTTTCAGCCAATTTACATCTCAAAAAAAAAATAAAAGTTGTTCTGTATCATTAATAGAAAACTCTAGGGAACACATTTTCCACATCAAAAACTATTATTTTGTTTTCCAAATTTAATTTTTTTTTTATAATAGGTGTGAAGGTAAAAAAGTGCTAAAGTAGAGAGGGAAGTGAGGGGGGGGGCAACGAAGATAGCCAGGAGGAAAAAGTCAAAACCACAGAACGGGTGGGACTCGATCCCATGGCTGGCGAGTACTAAAACTCTTAGGCCAGTGTTCTTAACCAATCTTTTAGGCCGGCATGGGTTAGTGGTTAAGCACACTGGCCTGCGAATTTTAGGACTCGCCTGCCGTTGCTTTGATCACCACCCATTCGTTGATTTGTAGTCATGTTTTTAATTTCGTGAATCAGGAGGAAAAATATCATAAACTACTCCGCCTGTAGTAGAAATTGTAGTCTCAGTGAATTTTTTCATATTCGATGCATGTAAAAATATCATTGAGTATTTATCCTTAAAATCGTAAAACTGGTGAAAAAACTGTTCGAAACTGGTTAAAAGAGGAAATTAAATTATAAAAACAATCGGTGGATATGGAGAGGAGAGGATGAGCCATAATTAAAAAATCACACACTTCTGAACATCTGAGCTTACTAAAGTTAATAATTTTTCAGGGTAATCTGCATATTATTTAGTTCCTAATTATTATTAAGTCCAGAATCTTAGCGTAATGTGAGGAAGTGGACTAAGGTACATCATTTACTCACCCTCTTTCCTTTATCAAAAAAATAGAAAACAAATGACAGAGATAATTAAAAATCTTAGCATGTATAATTTATTGCAAATAATGAAGAGAAAATATGAACTATTAAACTTAACTGAAGCAATAATGAAAAAGTAATAAATCAGTGTGACTAATACCAACAATGGAGATAATTTAAGAAGTCCGGAGCTTGCAGTAATCCCAGCTAGTGAATAAATCTAGAGACATGCTAGGTCATGGAAGTTAAAGACAACGTCCCATTCAGCAGTTATCTTCTAGTGTTGTTGTAGCCTGGGAAAGATTGTCTTAAGGAAGTACACAACAGCCAAGCAGCTCAGGGGCCAAGGGTTGAGTGGGCACAGAAAATACGGTCTCGACTAGACAGGTGACTAGTTGATCCAGAGTGTTAACCTCTTTCTACTGACATATCCACCTGGGACCCAACACCAGTTCTATGGCTTAGATAAACAGAGATTACGAGAGGACATAGAGGTTATGGCACAGAATAAAACGTAATAGCCAAGTTTAAGCAAACCGAACTTAAAATGCAAATAACACTGAGAAGAACGACGAAACCTAACCCAATAATCCAAGAGGAATAATTATTTATCCTTGAGACAGTCCGGGATATATATACCTTTGATGAGTTCCTAGAGCTTTCTTCTCCCAGAGGCCGGCATTGGGCCAGGATCGTCTGCCTCACGCTGCTCACATAAAAGTAGTTCCTGCCCTGAGAGCTAGGCGGTACTAATATTAGTTAAAACATAACCCCAAGTAATGATGTGGTGAGCAACCACTCGTCCCTTAAACATCCGCCAAAAATATGAAAGAAATATATGAAAAGATTGAATTTATTCCTCTCAGTTTACTTTTCTTCTTGGCAGGTACATTACTACTTACTGCGTGAAGAAAATCCAGTAACCTCGTTAACTGGATAACTCTCTGGGCAGACAGTAAAGCAAACGTCTCTAAATTCACTGAACTTTCGGTTATCTTGCGACAATTTGTCGCAAGAGTGAGATGTGATTTGAAAGACATATATTAATATATATTTCCATTGAACCTTTTTTCAATATGCTAATACGAATATTTTTAGCTACATGTAAAACTAATCCGGAAAAGGGTATATACACTGAGAGGTGTATATCTCTCAACTTATATGCACCGAGGTGTCTACTTCTCAATGTATATACACTAATATCTGTGTCTTTCGTTGTATATACAATGAGAGTTTATTCACTTAACTATTTGAGGGATAATTGATTAAAATTGAATAAATGATGATGAACAAGTATTATGCTAACTAATGACATTTGTGTACGTTGTGTACATTTAACGTTGTTTTTATCGTACTATATCCTGCCCTACCATCTTAAATATGGCAACCGGAATTACTATTGGTTACCATAACTATATTCTCGTGGGTCGACCTGAGTTAATTGACGATTGAACAGAACCTGGAAAGGCGTTTTCCAAGGAAATATTTAGCGATAAACAGTTGAACATCTTTAAATAATATTTCCTCTGAAGAAACATTGGCAGGTCAAATGCAGCTGGTGTGTTTAGCTCTCTAGTGATTGGTATAATTAGAGCTGATCATTATTTATGATCAAAGAGGCGCGCCGTCAATAGTTCCAGTCAGCTGAGATCAAATATCAGACTGAGGATCAAAGGTCAGCTCGTCAGCACAGTACCTGTGCCTGATTACTGCCCTCACCTGACTGGAACCTGCCTGATGTCAGCTTCGACATGTGTGATGCGTGCTGATATCTGCGTACTCTCCGCGGCTAAATGATTGATGTCAACTGCTACCTGTCTGATATTAGTTGTTACCTTCCTGATGTCATCTGCTAGTTGTCTAATGTTAGCTGCTGCCTGCGTGATGTCAGCTGCTATCTGACTGATGTATGCTATTACTTGACTAGTGTCAACTGCTACCTGCCTGATGCTACTTGGCAAATTTCAGTAGCTACGTAGCTAATGGCAGTTGATACTGGGCAGATATCTACTGCTACTTGGCTAATTTCAGTAGCTATTGGCTAATAACTGCTGCTACCTAGCTGCTATCATCATTTCTTATTTGACTGCTATTAACAGATATTTAATTGTTATTATTTAATTTAGATACTATTAGCTCTTGCCTAATTACGTTCAGGTCTTATCTTAGTATGGCCAGCTATTTTATTAAGTGCTGTAAGCTCTTTACCTCCACGTCTTATTTGCCTTCAGACCATATATAGCTGCTATTAGTTCTAGTGCACTTTTTGACGTCCAGGTGAAGAATTCTTTCATATACATCTACACAATTTATTGTATATTGCTCACCCACAAAAATACATCCCATATGGAATTTCACATAAAATCCGACAAATATTACGACTCGTCAATAGTGTCAGGAATTATAAATGTTGCAGTGAGAAATCTGCTATACTGGCAAACTCTAAAATTGCTTATTATTATTCAATGGATGGTGAAAACGCATGAAAATATATCATATGGAAGATTAAAACTTGAACATTTGGTAATGTGGTGTCGATACCCAAAAATATTGTGAATTTTTTTTTTATAAAATTGAAAATTAGCTCGTTGATTGATGAGAGAGCAAGAAGTGACTTGATAGTAACATATAATATGACAGTAACATATAACATGATTGTAACATATAACATGATAGTAACATCTTGGTATCTAAATACAGGGAATTCTTCGCTTGCCTAACCCTTGGGCACAACCTACTTCCACATTGGTCAAATGTGACACCTCCTACGACTGCTGCACCTCTCCTGCCTACAGTATATAAGCTACCTCTTCGCACATATGCTGTATTCTATTCAAGATTGATGGACTGACAACATCGACTCAAACTGACCACCTCAAACTCCTACTGTTCTTCACGATTCTACTTTGTATGGACTGATGAAGCCACTGTGTGGCGAAACGTTTCCTCAATAAAGATACCCAAGTGTTGCATATGTGTCTAATTTACCAACTCGTCGGTTCTCTGAACCATTCATCTACAACATGATATTAACATGTAACATGATAGTAACATATAACATGACAGTAACATATAACATGATAGTAACATATAACATGATAGTAACATATAACATGATATTAACATGTAACATGATAGTAACATGTAACATGATAGTAAAAAATAACGTGATTGTAACATATAACATGATAGTAACATATAACATGATATTAACATGTAACATGATAGTAACATATAACATGATAGTAAAAAATAACGTGATTGTAACATATAACATGATTGTAACATATAACATGATAGTAACATACAACATGATAGTAATATGTGACATAATAGTAACATATAACATGAGTGTAACATATAACATGAGTGTAACATATAACATGATTGTAACATATAGCATGATATGTTACAATCATGTTATATGATACTATTATGTAACATGATAGTAAGGTAACATGATAGTAACATGTAATATAATAGTAACATATAACATGATAGTAACATATAACATGATAGTAACATATAACATGATAGTAACATATAACATAATAGTAACATATAACATAATAGTAACATATAACATGATAGTAACATATAACATAACAGTAACATATAACATGATAGTAACATATAACATGATAGTAACATAACATGATAGTAACATAACATGATAGTAACATATAACATGATAGTAACATGTAACATAACAGTAACATGTAACATAATAGTAACATATAACATGATAGTAACATATAACATGATAGTAACATAACATGATAGTAACATGTAACATAATAGTAACATGTAACATAATAGTAACATGTAACATAATAGTAACATGTAACATGATAGTAACATATAACATGATAGTAACATATAACATGATAGTAACATATAACATGATAGTAACATATAACATGATAGTAACATATAACATAATAGTAACATATAACATGATAATAACATGTAACATGATAGTAACATATAACATGATAGTAACATATAACATGATAGTAACATATAACATAATAGTAACATATAACATGATAGTAACATGTAACATGATAGTAACATATAACATGATAGTAACATGTAACATGATAGTAACATATAACATGATAGTAACATATAACATGATAGTAACATGTAACATGATAGTAACATATAACATGATAGTAACATATAACATGATAGTAACATATAACCGGAGGAAGCCTTTATAACAATCAACGGAAAGAAAAAGATTCCTGAATAGAAAAGTGAGAATAGAAAGCGACGAATGTATACTATTAACTATGACCAGAGTTCTGATAAAGAAGAGGAAGAAAGAAGGATGGGAAAGGACGAAAATGGGTTAAGGATTGGGGAAGGAAGACGAGATGGATAACATAAATGACCCCAAAAAACTGTTGATTTTTCTGTTTAAAGGGTGTGTTTGTGGTTCACATTTCACGCCACACAGCACAGCACTCATACACATGTATACATGAAATGTGCCTCCATGCATATTCATGCGGTACGTGCATGTATACTTTTTTTTCCTTTCATGAAGATGGATTCCTTGTGACAGAAAATCGCTGTTCAGGAAGCTAACGGGTACAAAGTGAGTGCCTCAGGTGGGTCCCTACCTGGTACCTGCTGGGTGCCGTGTTCTGCGCTTCGGTGATCTTCATGGTGATCATTTGTTAAAGTGCTCAGAGGTGTCGCGTCAGTAACGAATTTATCGATTTTCTAAGCATATTGGTGCAGGTATTATCCAGTCTTCAATATGACTTGATAGATCACTCTGTGTCCTTGACCTTGGAAAATCCTCTATTTGAATGGTAGGTTTCAATCCTCGTTGCATAGTACTCGGTATTAATCGGTTGGGGTGGGTTTTCTTTGTGAGGTAAATAGAGGTCGTGTATGCCATACAGCTGCCGCTTCTTAAGTTTGTCGAGTCTTATGTGTAAAACATGTAGGTCCTCCATTCTCAACCGAGTGTCAGAGATAAAAGTGTTGGTTCTTCTTCCGGACTCTCTAGAGTTTTAGCAACTTGGCTTTGGATATTAGTGGCAGTGGCACGCATGGATATTCGAGTATCCTGCATATCATCATCTTGTAGAAGTGTTTCTTGATGTGTGCCGGGGACTGGAGGAATGTAAACAGTTGGAAAAGAGGGTTTTTGCTACGTTTACTTTGTCACTGACGTATTTTAAGGAGTTGAGCAGACTGTCAATTTCGTAGACCAAAATTATATTTGCTTCTGATAGCAATGGAAGTGTCTCTGATTGTAATTCCTTCATTATTTTCTATTGCCGCAGGAAAACATCTAATGGTACTCACTTTTACTTTGTCCGGGTTAGTGGTAATACTTCAATTCCTCTCCCTGATGGTCGTTCTTCTCAATTTTTCTCTCATCTTCTCAATCACTTTCACGTGTTTGCCATTTCTATCAGTTGGAGTGGAGAACACATCATGTTTTATATCGTTAACAAACTGGGTAATGATCGTGCTTCTGTACTCGGGCTGGGAAAGTTATTAATGTAGATTTTGAACAGAATGTAGCTCAGAGGAGCCCTGGGGCACTTGAGGTGTAGGTATGAATGTTTCTGATGTTGTGTACTTGAAGGAAGGGTTGATGCTTCTTTTAGCTAAGAAACAAAATGTCACTCTAATAGTTTAAACATTAGACCTTCGTGCCAGAGATACACTTGTTTGGCTTACATCTCTAGTTGCAATAAGAGCCAAAATGCCTTGTTTGCGTAGTCATCGGCGTCAATTCAACAACGTGTTGAGTTGCCCTCTGGTTTATGAACCTAGACAGCTTCATGGTGAAAAAATGGTCGTATTCCACGTAATAGTTCCACCTATATGAGATTAATTTCTCATGACGTTCCCAGTGACTTTTAACTAAGAGGTGAGTCTGTAGTTTTCGGGTTTATGCTTATCTTATTGTATTTGACGATGAATAACGTTTCTTTTGTTTTGAGTACCTCTGGGAAATATCCTGATGTCAGGATGACATTGTAGATGTTAAGTAGTGACTCCTTGTAGTTGATGGAGAGATATTTCACATGTCTTAGGGGCCTGTTACTTGTTTATCACCAGTCTCATCTCTTGCTGAGTGATGGTTCTGGGGACGGGGTTGGTCGTCTTTGGGTAGTCGTATCAAATGTGGAAAAAGACTGGAAGTTTTAGAGTTTGTCATCTCTCCATTGGTTGACTCAGCGGTAATGTTTATTGTTGAACCTTCGGCTGTTGATCAAGCGCATAAGAAAAAAATAATTAAAATGCACAATGCCGTGACTGGAACAATACACAAGTAACCGTGTGACTAGTTAATGGTTCAAGTTTGACCGAAACGTCGTCATAAGTCTCTTTCTCCTATATGGGGATATTTGTGCAAGCACATATGGTTCGATTCGTCTTGTGATCATCTATTTCATTAGGTATTTCATCACTGTCTTCATCGGTGTAATTATTCCAGGTACTGGGTGGGTTCAGACGAGGCTCCGAATAATTGCCATATTTCCCTCCAGAACTTCTCAGGATGTCGCTTGTACTGGTTAGCCTGGTTCACTAAGTATTTCCAGATATTTGTTTTGTGGAGAATCGCTAGGTCAGTTCTCTCCCTTCTTAGCACGTTGAGGGTTGGTCAGTCTGGTAGCATCTGCTGCATTCCCACTGACAGCTTCTCATTCTATCCATAATTTCTCTCGTTGGTTTGTATTGGGGAAATATTCTTGGAAATGAATGGTTGCATTATGCCGAAATTGCAAAGTCTTTCCTATGTCAGCAGCAGACACCTTGAATTTTATTTAATAGGAGGTTATCTGTGTCGCTTCCACTGCAAACTTTACAGAATTATTCTACAAACTTTATAGTACGGGCGAGACATCACGCGCATAACTTCTTGTATATGTGACTACAAATAGAGTCACATATGGAGGAGCAAGTCGCTTGATTTTTGAATGCAGAATTTCCTAAAGCAAAATAATAAAGAAACTAAGAAAACAATTAGGAATGATAACTAGGCGAGGCTAGACATTTTTTCATTCCACTGGTCCCAAAATATAGAAAATATTAACATAAATAAAAAACTTAGGAGCATTAGATCACTGTGCATTATCATTTTGTTAGATGGAAAAAAGTAAGACCAAATATAAGAGAAGAAACTGAAAATTCGAAGAGTTATTTAAACGAAAATGCACAATGCCTCAAGACGTGTATGGAGATGAATTTTGGGGATAATCCACCAAAGAATTAACAATAATTTTCAACCAAAAGTGCAAATAAGCGACAGATAAGTTTGTGCCAAATTGCATGAAAATATAAAACACACACTGGGTGAATACAGAGTTTATCGTCACCATAAGGAAGCTAAGTTAGCAGCATAATGGATGGAAAAAGTTCATAATGACCTCAACCCCAGAGTGTATAGAAGTTAGCAGAAGAGCAAGATATTATCTTCAGGTGAGGAAGGGATGCTGAAAAAAAGGGAAAAGGACAAAGTGCTGAGGCAAAAGCAGAATAAAATTTTCTTCACAACTACCTTAGGAAAAAAAATATAATAACTGATGGAAGAAGGAGCTACTGTAATAGGAAATGGAAGGGAGGTATTCAACGAACTCCACAGAAAATTTCATAGTGTATTAAATAATGAGCAATGGCCAGTACCATAGATGGAAGAGAAAATGACTCAGTGCTATCAAACTTTGACAACAACTAAAAATGATATTAGAGGATTATTAATAGGGGCTGAAAACACTATACAAACCACTAGAACAGATCTAACTAATTATTAAAGATGAGTGACGAGCGTAGCGTTAAAATTGGATATTATTTTCCTCACAACACAAGTTTGTATTTAAGAATGTAGTCATGCCTTACGAAGCTTGTCCAAATATAATTATGACATTAAAAGAGGGATGGGGCACAGCATTTTTCTATACTGCAAAAAAGGTTTTTGAATCGGTTCTACATAGAAAAAATCCTATTTGTCATGGTTCTACATAGAAAAAATCCTAATTGTCATGGTTCTACATAGAAAAAATCCTAATTGTCATGGTTCTACATAGAAAAAATTCTAATTGTCATGGTTCTACATAGAAAAAATCCTAATTGTCATGGTTTTACATAGAAAAAATCCTAATTGTCATGGTTCTACATAGAAAAAATCCTAATTGTCATGGTTCTACATAGAAAAAATCCTAATTGTCATGGTTCTACATAGAAAAAATCCTAATTGTCATGGTTCTACATAGAAAAAATCCTAATTGTCATGGTTCTACATAGAAGGCTACTTGGAGATGCAAGCTGGGGTAAAAGGAAAGATATTAGCATAACTAGGTCAATACTGTGCTTTAACAATTTAAAACAATAGGCCCCATACTAGTCATGGTGTGCATATATGACCTGACTACTGGTAATAACGCCTATATTTCATTGTCAACTGTATATACCAAAATAATGAGGTGAAATAAAAACTAAAGAGGGTAAAATAAAGTTGTAAGATGATCTGGATAAACTTCACAAAACGTCTGATAAATAGTACCTGGAACCTAACCCTAGCAAAAATAAAAATTCACGTAGTTGGGAAACGGGAAGTGTGACTGATGAGAGAGTAAAATCCGGAGAAGAGGCCAAGAGTAACATCTAGGGAGAAAATTCTCAAGGAAGCAGGAAAAAGACAAAAATGGCCTTAAAATAACTATTAATCAAAACCTGCAAGTGTACATGAACAGAAACAGGTAATCAGCACGGGCGAAGCCAGCACACATTGGAACGGCATTCAAAAAAAAAAAAAAATTAGGTAGCGACTCGCTGAAACGAGTCACTACCTCATTTGTTTACACTTATGCTTGAGCACGCAGCACCGTTGTCGAAGCCTCACTTACTAAGTCTTTGGCAAAGCAAAATTTGAGAAAATACAAATGAGTGCATTAAGTCTGGTGTCTGAAATGAGGGGAATGAAGTATTATGAAAGAATTTCAGACATTAACCTTTTGTCGTAAGAGGATTAAAGAACAAGAGGAAATATGATCATGGATATAATAATGGTATATAACACCGATAAGTAGATAAGTAAGACACCTGTGTAACAGTTAGGTACACAGATGCCTAACTGCTACTTAGGATCATGAATTTTGAAGTACTCGGAGGCTTACAGAAAAAATGGATAAGCTCTTTCCTGGAGACGTAAGAGCAAGAGGGCATAGTTAAAAATTACTTATTCAAATTAGCTATAGAGATATCAGAAAGAATTTATGCAGCTTAAGAATATTAAAAAGTTTTGTGAGCTAAGAATTCTTAATCGAGAGACCAGTTATAGACGCGACGTGGATAATTCTGGATAACTGATCGAAAGTTGATTAAAATGACACTGTATTGCAGAGAAACCTTTATTAATGCTACTAGTACCGGCTGAACTTTATAAAATACAATGGAAACACAGAAATACCTGTTGGGGAACCCATAAGGGGAAAAATTTGGGGTTATAGAACGTCTGGCAAGACGACTCCCCTACTTCTAGAAAGGAGGCAAACATTTCTTGAAACAAAGAATGTCTTCATTTTTTCCTTTGACGAGAAGTACAGTTAGGTTGGCCTTTTAAGAAGTGCCGAGTTCCAGCGGCCTGACACTCGGTAACATACAGTGTAATGCTGAAGCTTAATGCTGAGCTGATTAAAGGGGTCAAAGTCATTAATGATAGTAATGAAAGTCAGGAGCACAGATATTCTATCTCTCAAGAACTTAAAATTCGTACGTGTTTAATCACTGGCTGCAGTTGGAAACTTCATTAAGTGCCAAGAACTAGAAACAAGATGCCAGTTTCAATTGCCCCGAGGCTCAGAAATCCAGTGATATGAACATGGAGTAGTTTGCACGAGAGTCAGACTGAACAAGTGTTCACTTATAATGAGAACAGCAGACACCAGTCGGCGTTTTATTATGTTCTTCAGATGGAACACAGTAACTAGTGGTTCTTTAATCGGGGAAACTACCCTCACATGGGGTCTTAGGGAATAACTCGGCAAGACATACAGATAAATGACAAACTATTGCGATATTACCAACACAGATTAAGCAGCTTCGTTTTTCAAAGAACACCAAACGTGGGTCGTAACTCTTCGACGATGTTTGCACCGATTACGGAAGAAAGAGGACACCATCCTGTTTTCAAAATACTTACTCTTATCAGTCCTAGAAATATGTTGCAACATCATGAACGAGGTATGTAGCCTTTATTCAGATTTATTAGACATAATCAAACAGAGACCTGTTTAAATTGTTATCAAGAGAACTGGTAACATAAGATTTGGTATACTGCAACAATTCACCAGGTAAATGTTTACAATTGTTCATTGAACTCGAAATGCTCTGCATAACCAGGGGTTTTCTGTAAAGTATGTAAATAAAGTCACATTTTCTGTACCATATGTAAACCATTCTTTACAGTAATACATTTTACTTTATATATTATAAACATATACATCCATTATGAACATGACACATTATCTGATCGAGAAAAGACACTGGGATGGCAGCAAATCAAAGAATAATAATTAGATACAGTGCCCTATTTGCTCCGGTCATGTATTAACATTAAACTGTCCAATAACACCACCATATGAGGCAAACGAACACACTGAAGTAAAGCTGGAAAGAGACGTGGTCGCAGGTGGGACCAAGGAAAAGATCCAGGGGTGAATTAAGAGGTGAAAAAAACAGAGGTGAGGTCAGGTAAGCAAGAAATGTGACAAGGGATGAGTAACATCCTGAATTTAAAGTTACTGATGATATGAACGATAGCACAAGCCTGTGTGTGCATCCGTAGTTTTGCTCTGTAGTATCGGTAATGTAAATTGTGTCCGCTTCAGTAATGAAGAATTTGGTTCAGTCGTCCTAAAATAATTTTTGCATGGCTCCCCAGTGCATGACGTGGGAATATATCCTGCGGCGGGCAACGCACACGTTGCTAGCATCATCCACCATACGACGTTATTACTTTTTAAGATGAATTCTGAGATTACACCCTGTTGAAATGAAACTTGTAGACCCCTGCAGTAGTGATGTTCTTGTAGACCCCTGCAGTAGTGATGTTCTTGTAGACCCCTGCAGTAGTGATGTTCTTGGGTCAGGGAGACCTGGTGTTCCCTTTAATATTTTTACAAGTAGCAAAAACAACGATAAAATGGGAGTGATAGATGCATCTGCTTGCTTGGTGGGGATGATAGCAAACACAGTAAAACTAATACTGCAAGAGATCTCGTGTTGAAAAACCTTGCAGAATTTGCATTGAAAATATACAGTCTGTCAATAATTAACGTCATAGTTGAACGCGTTACGTCAAGGAAAATTAAACTTAAAAATCGCATGAGTCTAAAGTACATAACAAATATTTTGAGAATCAAAAGAAAGTTTGAGGAAAATGGGATATTTTAGAATATTTCATCATTTGAGCTAGCCATTTCTGCGTCGAAATATTATTTTTCAATATACAAAAATAAAAATCTACGAAGGGGTACGTTTAAGAGGTTGACAATATTTTGCTTTTTTTTTTCCTTCAACTTTTCGAATATATTTTGCTCGAGAACGCCTCGTTAAATCGGCTTCAAATTTTCAACAATTGGGTACCGTAACGTAGATCAAATTTTCCGTCATGTGCCCTATGACGGAAGATGCTAAACCATTCTAGTATCCTGGTATGACGGAGGAGAGTCAAATCTGATCTGACGAGTTTACGTCCAAAATATCGTAAAATTAGTATTCCCGTCAAATTACGTTTTATAAGTTTCAGTTTACCCTTCTGAACAGCTTCAATATTTAATGGATGACGTATCTCTAAGTCAGGATAGTACCTATTAAGTTTCGTTTTGCGTGAAGGCAAAAAAATATTAAAAAAAAAAACGGAATCGTTGGAATCTATGCCATAACTGAAGAATAACTTATGATCGGCTTAAGATTTTCACCAAGGGTGAAAATTCCAATTTGCCAATTTAATTGAATAAATGTTATTTTTAAGATTTTATTAAATAATTAACCAATGCTTCTTCTGATTGGCTTCAAAATACTATTGATGATGCATTCTGTAATAAATATGATACCCATAAATAAGTGCAAATTTGAAATTATACTGAAATAACTAAAACAAAACCTCGGAATTGCTGCAAACAGATCAATTACTGAAGAATGCCTTTACTGATCGGCTTAAAACGCTAAATGGAGGTTTATCTAAATATGAAGTATTTTTATATCAGTTTTAAGCAGTGTGGCTCAAACTCTAACTTTAATTGGAGGGTCACCACGTGAAGAAGACTTGGGCCGAGACCCATCCTGGAGAACCTACCTCTACCTCTAACTACACTTTTATCGAAATAGGGATTTCAAAAAATAAAATTTAAATTTCTCTTCTTCCAAATTTGAGGACAGTTTTTAAATAGAACGAAAATGTGAACAGTAAACTGAAAAAAAATCTGCTGTTTTATGGCATTTTTAAGTTTAGTGTAGGGAGAGTTTCCTATTTTTCGGAATATTTTTAGCAACATTTTATTTTGCTTTATCATATATTTTCGTTTATTATTCGAGAACGCCGCCTAATTCGATCGACTTCAAAATTTCAACACTTGTGTAATGTATCTTGAGCAAGATTCAGGAGAATATTAGCATGCCTGGCTGCCCTATACACAATATTAGCATGCCTGGCTGCCCTATACACAATATTAGCATGCCTGGCTGTCCTATACACAATATTAGCATGCCTGGCTGTCCTATACACAATATTAGCATGCCTGGCTGTCCTATACACAATATTAGCATGCCTGGCTGTCCTATACACAATACTAGCATGCCTGGCTGTCCTATACACAATACTAGCATGCCTGGCTGCCCTATACACAATATTAGCATGCCTGGCTGTCCTATACACAATATTAGCATGCCTGGCAGGGGTGCCACTAGCACGTTGAGGGACAACACAATAAGTGTCAGGGGCCCAAGATTGTTCAACTGCCTCCCAGCATACATCAGGGGGATTACCAACAAACCCCTGGCTGTCTTCAAGCAGGCACTGGACAGGCACCTAAAGTCGGTACCTGACCAGCCAGGCTGTGGTTCGTACGTTGGACTGCGTGCGGCCAGCAGTAACAGCCTGGTTGATCAGGCTCTGGTCCAACATGAGGCCTGGTCACAGACTGGGCCACAGGGGCGTTGACCCCTGGAATTCTCTCCAGGTAAACTCCAGGTATACATAAACATTTGCATGTTATTTCACCAAGCTTACATAAATCTTGCGTTCTTTTTGAAAAGTTGATCAATCTTACTTAGAGAAAAGTTTGGATAGATTTTAGCCTGTGTAGTTCCCAATTTGCTTTATTGGAAAAACATAGAAAAACTGAAAAACTGCTCATGATGCGATAGCTTCTGAGTGCCGCATCTGATTAACTTCAAGCTTTCTATGCTCATAGTGATAAAGCAACTTCTGAGTGGCTTCATGTTTAATGTGCCTGTGTATTTTAGGTTATTGAAGAAATTCGGATATTACTTTCCATATGATGACTTGCATTGTGATTATAAGGTCGTCTGCATACGGTACATTTAGTTTGATCGTCTGTGTATATGCTAAGTCCTAGAACTTCTTGCAACTAAGCTTAACCTGGCTATACAACTTTCGTCGGTCTGGCTAGTTTCATTGCAAGTTGCACCGTAAATGTGTTTAATATAATTTGTAATTTATCTTGTCTAAAATTAAAACTGTATTCTTGGGAAATTCAAATTTATTAACACTTTCTTCATATTAGTTTAATTACCACTTGAGACTCTACATTGTTTTCAAAGTACTTAAAGGAGGAATCTCTCGCACCACTATACTACATAGATGTTAATAACCACTTTAAGCAGACTCACGGATCTCCTGCAACATCTACAAAAAAAGAGAAAAGCTTCAGTCGCTGCCCTAAAAACGTGGGCGATTTTTTGTACCATGAGTTCTGAGGCTGAACGTCCCTTTCATGTGTGTTTCTCCCACCTTCAAACTCTGCCTCTCACCCCATGCACACAGCCCATACCCCATATTTGTTTACATCCCATGCACTTCCCCCACTTTGTACATTCTCCAATCCCATTCAATCTGTTTCAACCTCATTCACGCCACCCCCCTCAACACTGCTCAAACCTCATGCACTCTGCATCAATGCCATACAATCCGTTCCGACCATACATATTCAGTACCTTCCGGAGGGCTGACCAGTTCACTCTGCCGTAAGCTTTGTGCAACAAATGAACACACAGTTCATACATTTCATTTTTAAATGTTTATCCAACTTACATTCACTCGTAATCTATTGGAAACTTAAAGGCAAAAATGATGAAAATGCTGTATATGTGTTGACAATTTCATGATTACTGGCATCAAGAGACGTGTGTGGTTTAGCGATATTTGCATTAGTCTCCTGTATGTATGTATGTAGGTATATATATATATATATATATATATATATATATATATATATATATATATATATATATATATATATATATATATATATATATATATATATATATATATATATAGGTAAAATTGGTCATTTAGCAAGAACTCGTTTAAAATTAAGTCCTTTCTAAAATTTTCTCTTATATACGTTTAAATAATTTTTTTTCGTTTAAGTTAATGTAAAAATTAATAATTTTGTATCAAAAGAACCTTAGAAAACTTACCTAACCTTATTATAACAAACACAATTTAATTTAGCCTAATCTAACTATATATATTTTAGATAAGTTTACAATAATTTGATAATAAACAAACACAATGAAATATATTTTTTCCGTTAGGTTCAGAATGATTTTGCGAAATTATTGCATACACATATTTTCGCTTGCCTTATTCGGCAAGAAGAGCGTTACTATTTAAGCCAAAATCACAAGTTTTACCTATCCCGCACGACATATATGACGGAGTATGAGAGTATAGTTAACACTTACACTACTCTAAGTTATAAGAAAACTCACATGTTAACAAACAAAAGACTATGTGAACTGCGTATATTTTGATATTTCACAGTCATGGATTAATATTACTATTGTTAACTCCATTTATGTCATCATATTTCACCAAGAAAAATGTATATCAGCATTTTCCTAATCCATTCCTATGCAAAATATGTTTGAAACTTGGAGTGCTGCGGTGAGACCTTCAAATCCCATCCCAAAGCTATCACTTATTTTTTTTTTCCTTTAAAAAAAAAAAGAAGTTCTTTCTGACATGGCCTCAAACCTTCCGGGAATTATGAGGAAAAAATCCAATCGGAGCGGCGGCTTTCATCGAGTGATTTGGCACCTTCACTTGAATATGTTTCCCCTCCTTATGACAGAGGTAAATCTCCCTTCCCCTCTCACTGGTGAGTGGAGGGGGAGGGGGATTATTGGTGAGGGGATATAAAGTTTTCAGGATTAAGAGAGAGGATGCTGGGGGAAGGGGGCGTCCAGTAATCAGACTTTTCATATTTACTTCAAATACTTATTTTTTATTTTATTTTCATTTTTATTAACACATCGGCCGTTTCCCACCATAGTAGGGTGGCCCGAAAAAGAATTTTTTTCACTATCATTCACTCCATCAGTCTTGCCAGAGGCGAGCTCACACTACAGTTATAAAACTGCAACGTTAAAACCCCTCCTTCAGATTGTAGACACCGTACTTCTCATCTCCAGGACTCAAGTCCGGCCTGCCTGTTTCCCTGAATCCTTTCATAAATGTTACCCTGCTCACACTCAAACAACACGTCAAGTCCTAAAATCCAATTGTCTCCATTTGCTCCTATCTAACACACTCACGAATGTTTGCTGGAAGTCCAAGCCCCTCTCACACAAAACCTCCTTTGCCACCTATCTCTCTATCCTTTCCTAGGCCGACCCCTACCCCGCCTTCCCTCCACTACAGATTTATACACTCTCGAAGTCATTCTATTTAGTTCCATCCTCTCTGCATGTCCGAAGCACCTCAACAACCCCTCCTCCGCCCTCTGGATAATTTCCTAACTACGAATTCTCTGCAATATATTCAAACCACTCATTGCCCTCAGACACATCTCCAATACCTCAAGCCTTCTCCTTGCTTCAACTCTCACACATTCCCCTCTTTGCTTCCATGGACAAAGTTCTTTGTCTCGACAGACTCCTCAGTGCACCACTCTCCTTTTTTTTCTCCTCAGTTCTATGATTCACCTCATCTTTCATAGACCCATTTGCTGACACGTCCACTCCTAAATATCTGAATACATTCACCTCCTCCATACTCTCTCCCTCCAATCTGATATCCAATCTTTCGTTACCTAATTTTTTTGTTATTCTCATCACCTTATTCTTTCCTATGTTCACTTTTAATTTTCTTCTTTTACATACCCTACCAAACTCATCCACCAACCTCTGCAACTTCTATTCAGAATCTCCCAAAATCACAGTGTCATCAGCAAAGAGCAACTGTGACAACTCCCACTTTGTGTTAGATTCTTTGTTTTAACCCCACACCTCTTGCCAACACCCGAGCATTCACTTCTCTTACAACTCCATCTATAAATATATTGAACAACCACGGTGACATCACACATCCTTGTCTAAGGACTACCTTTACTGGGAAATAATTTCCCTCTCTCCTACATACTCTAACCTGAGCCTCACTATCCTCATAAAAATTCTTCACTGCTTTCAGTAACCTACCTCTTATTCTATTCCATACATTTGCAACATCTGCCACACACACACACACACACACACCTAGCCACACCTAGCCAAGCACGTAAAAAAGCTAGAGAAAGTACAAAGGTTTGCAACAAGACTAGTCCCGGAGCTAAGGGGTATGTCCTAGGAGGAGACGTTAAGGGAAATCGACCTAATGACACTGGAGTACAGGAGAGATAGGGGGAACATGACAACGACATATAAAATACTGAGAGGAATTGACAAGGTTGACAGAGACAGAATGTTCCAGAGATGGGACACAGCAATAAGGGGACACAGTTGGAAGTTGAAGACTCAGATGAATCACAGGGATGTAAGGAAGTATTTCTTCAGTCACAGAGTGATCAGGAAGTGGAATAGTTTGGGAAGCGATGTAGTGGAGACAGGTTCCATTCATAGTTTTAAGAAGAGGTATGATAAAGCTCATGGCGCAGGGAGAGTGACCCAGTAGCGGCCAGTGAAGAGGCGGGGCCAGGAGCTATGAATCGACCCTTGCAACCATAACTAGGTGAGTACACACATATATACTATATATATATATTGACGAGTAAGGCAAGCGAAAGTTTGTGTATGCAATAATTTCGCAAAAATCATTTTGAACCTAACGAAAAAAAATGTATTTCATTTTGTTTGTTTGTTAATAAATTATTGTAAACTTATATAAACTATATTGTTGGATTAGTTTAAATTAAATTGCGCTTGTTATAATAAGGTTAAGTAAGTTTCCTAAGGTTCTTTTATTACAAAATTATTAATTTTTACATTAACAAAAATTAAAAAAATATGTCTTTAAACGTACAAGAGAAAATTTTAGAAAGGACTAAATATTAAATGAGTTCTTGCTAATTGACAAGTTTTACATATTCGGCACGATATATATATGTAGTAACCACTAACCATTGAGGTTAGTGGTCACGAAAGTTTGCTACTGAGCATAGAATTTTTGACACTGGTATACTGTAACTGTGAAAGAGTTCATCCATTTATTTATTGCAGGTATGTTCTAGTCACTGTTATATACACCACTGCAGGATTATTAAAATGGATTAAAAACTATCCTCTATTTAACAATATTGTAACTTACTAAGACGACATCAGGGGTCTCAATGTAATGTACAGGTGCGCATTTGTCAATTTGATTTTATTCTTGCAAAATAATCAGTTTCTTTTATTACAATAATTCAGTGACAAAAAATATCAGTGATTTTTTTAATAATGCTCTATATTAACATAATCCGCTAAGTATTTATCTAGCTCCTGGTACTTAATATTTTTACAATATCGTATACACTGTATATAACATGCAAATTTATGTAAATCAAGCTTGTTTATTATTTAAGAACCCAGGTCACAATTCCCTTGACATGTTCATCCAGGACAGGTCTTATCACATTTCCAGAGAGAAATAAATTTTCTTTATTTTTGTTTTACAAATGTGCAAACAAGTTGTTGTAAATCAAGTTTGTCAGCAAATTCCTGTTTGGTCGACTGAGAGGAATGTCCATCAGGTTATTTTGTGCCATGGTTGAGCGTTAACTGTGTTTTTCTTACTTTTAGTTTGGAAAAACTTCGATGACCACTAGTTACAAACACAAAGGCTCTCAAAAGAATACGTAAAGCAACAAATACATTTAGAAAATTATATACCATCCTTTTTTTTTCATAATTTCCAAATGTATTGTGGCGATGCACTCTTCTGAATGAGCTTTGATTCTCAAATTATCAGCGTTAATATTGTTATCGTAAACATTATTTAATTTTCTATTTTTAAGCAATGTTCCATTACTTCCTTAGGTGCTATTGTCTGCTTATTGCTTGTGTCATATATGAAGTATCCTTTCCAGAAAGCAGTGGACACAATAAGGAGAACACTGTATTAACTTCCGTGGCCCCAGGCCACTGCCGGGACAAGATCAGAAGTCTTCAAAAGCAAACTGGACAAGTATCTTCAAGTGCAAGATCGACCAAGATACGTGGGGTCAGCGGGCCACCAGCAGCAACAGCCTGGTTGACAAGGCTGGTTGACCAGACGTGCCTCGTAAAGGATTTCCATTATTATTGAGCTGCATAAGTCTCTAGTTGCCAATTTTAGTAGAGTGATATCGATTTTCATTCAGTAACTAAATATTAATGCTGTTGCCTTCTCTATGAAAGCAGACACATTAGAATGTTCAGGAGTAAATATAAAATTTTAATTAAATTCTTTCTTTCTTTCAACACACCGGCCGTATCCCACCGAGGCGGGGTGGCCAAAAAGGAAAAATGAAAGTTTCTCCTTTTACATTCAGTAATATATACATATATATATATACATTATATACATATATATATATACATTTTAGTCGCCTCTTACGACACGCATGGCTTACGGAGGAAGAATTCTGTTCCACTTCCCCATGGAGATAAGTGGAAATAAGAGCAAGAACTAGTAAGAAAATAGAAGAAACCCAGAGGGTTGTATATATATATGCTTGTACATGAATGTGTAGTGTGACCTAAGTGTAAGTAGAAGTAGCAAGACATACCTGAAATCTTGCATGTTTATGAGACAGAAAAGACACCAGCAATCATACCATCATGTAAAACAATTACAGGCTTTCGTTTTACACTCACTTGGCAGGAGTGGTTGCTGTCTACTAACGTACTACCTAATTGCTAAAAAAAAAATGTAATTTAAAAAAAAAAAAAAAAATGTAATCTTTGGATTCAGAAAAATTACTGGAGAAAGGCTCTTCTGACTGGCTTCAAACTTTCAGTGTAGATGCGCTTTTAAAAAAAGAAAGCGAGGCTTTCATTTTAAGATTTGTAAATTTAAAATTGCAAACATTAAAAAAATGGTTGCCATGTATTAACTAGGGAATGATTCTTCAGGTTGGCATCAAACACTGACACAGTGGTGTATCTTAATTGAATATATTTTTAATTGAATTTGGCCTATTTGTGCCAATTTGCATATTTTTTGTATTAAATTGGACACTTCAATAATCATATATTTTTTTAATCGTGCCAAATAAGCCAAACTAGCGAGTGAGGCCTAAAAAGCTAGGGTCTTTTCTGCTGAATAAACAGAGTGGAAAAAAACTTATGCCGTGAACCTGGGAAAATCAATCCTATCATAACGAAAAAATATATAGCATTGATTACAAGTAATATATAAATTTAAACTGATCAATGATACATCTAGTAGAATTTGTAAAAAACAAAACAAATCGTTAGTATGGGTTAGATTAGGTGAAATTTCTAAGTTAGGTTTATTCAATAAATCTTTTTTTTACATAATTTTCAATGAAAAATATCTGTCAATCTGACAAAAAAAAAATTGACTTTCATTCAGTAAAATTTTCATGAAATTGGATATTTGAAAAAGTATCCAGTTTCATGACGCCAGGAACCTTGAACTTAGTATCTCTGTTTCTTTAACAGGACAAAGAACATGGGGTCATGAACTACTGCCTTCTTAACAGCACCAGGAACCTAGGGTCATGAACTACTGCCTTCTTAACAGCACCAAGAACGTGGGGTCATGAACAAGTGCCTTCTTAACAGCACCAGGAACCTGGGGTTATGAACAACTGCCTTCTTAACAGCACCAGGAACCTGGGGTCATGAACAACTTCATTCTTAACAGCACCAGGAACCTGGGGTAATGAACAACTGCCTTTTTAACAGCACCAGGAACCTGGGGTCATGAACTACTGCCTTCTTAACAGCACCAGGAACATGGGGTCATGAACAACTGGCTTCTTAACAGCACCAGGAACCTGGGGTCATGAACTACTGCCTTCTTAACAGCACCATGAACCTGGTGTCATGAACTATTGCCTTCTTAGCAGCACCAGGAACCTGGGGTCAATAAGAACCGACTTCTTAACAGCACCAGGAACCTGGGGTCATGAACTACTGCTTTCTTAACAGCACCAGGAACCTGGGGTCATGAACAACTGCCTTTTAAACAGCACCAGGAACCTGGGGTCATGAACTACTGCCTTCTTAACAGCACCAGGAACATGGGGTCATGAACAACTGGCTTCTTAACAGCACCAGGAACCTGGGGTCATGAACTACTGCCTTCTTAACAGCACCATGAACCTGGTGTCATGAACTATTGCCTTCTTAGCAGCACCAGGAACCTGGGGTCAATAAGAACATACTTCTTAACAGCACCAGGAACATGAGGTCATGAACAACTTCATTCTTAACAGCACCAGGAACCTGGGGTCATGAACAACTGCCTTTTTAACAGCACCAGGAACCTGGGGTCATGAACAACTGCCTTTTTAACAGCACCAGGAACCTGGGGTCATGAACTACTGCCTTCTTAACAGCACCAGGAACCTGGGGTCATGAACTACTGCCTTCTTAACAACACTAGGAACCTGGGGTCATGAACTACTGCCTTCTTAACAGCACCAGGAACCTGGGGTCATGAACAACCGACTTCTTAACAACACCAGGAACCTGGGGTCATTTTCACCTTCCTATATAACAGCGTCATGAAAGACATCAGTGTAGTGTAGTACACCTGCCTTCATAACAGTAACGTGAACCTGATGTGTAGAACATTTGCCACCTTAATAGCAGCATGGGCCTGCTCAAAGTACTGGTAATAGAAGAACCTTAGGAACGACATTTCTCCCAGCATCGATTCTTATGAAGGTAACCCGAGCGGCTGTTGAACGCGGGTGTCAACACTGATGTCTCCTGCAAAGGTGATTCTAATCGCTGTTAATGCTGCGTCAGTATTAATGTCTTATATAAATGTATACCTGGAGTATACCTGGAGAGGGTTTCGGGGGTCAGCGCCCCCGCGGCCCGGAATGTGAACGAGGCCTCATGGTGGATCAGGGCCTGATCAACCAGGCTGTTACTGTTGGCCGCACACAACCCCGACGTACGAACCCCAGCCCGGCTGGTCAGGTACTGACTTTAGGTGCCTGTCCAGCCTGGGGTCTATTGGTAATCCCCCTTATGTATGCTGGGAGGCAGTTGAACAGTCTTGGGCCCCTGACACTTAAATAACACACCAGAAATGAACCCCAAGACGAGATTGATATCCTAACTCCCTGCCTTTACGAAAAAAAAATAATTAAAAATATATATAAATTCAATTGATAATTTAAAAGAGGATATAAAATTAGAGATAAAAAATGCAAATTTTTAATACAAATTAATAGAAAAATATGAAGTTAAATAATCTGACTGAATCAAAACTGAAAAAGAAGAAAATAAATTACAATGAACAACCTAACAACTTCCTGCTATCTTCCTGCTATCTTCCTGCTACCTTGGTGCTATCTTGAATGCTCCGTAGATAATTTGTAGGATACAGACGAAGCTGTAGATGTTACGGTCACATTTCCTTATACTACTGACGCATGAGTTGACCAGGATGACCGTATCGTAGATATCATACAGTCGGAAAGAAGCACTGGTCAGTACAGATGTTCATACGATTTTCCTAGAGCCAACTAGGTAAGGGTCAGCGGATAGCAGAGTCAGCCAGAATACCTTAATCGTAACTCAAACATACGATTGGGTTGGAACTCTGGTCAAGAAACACACACACACACACACACACAGGGGTCAGTCCTAGGACCAGTGCTATTTTTGGTATATGTAAATGACATGACGGAAGGGATAGACTCAGAAGTGTCCCTGTTCGCAGATGATGTGAAGTTAATGAGAAGAATTAAATCAGATGAGGACCAGGCAGGACTACAAAGAGACCTGGACAGGCTGGACACGTGGTCCAGCAACTGGCTACCCGTATTTAATTCCGCCAAATGCAAAGTCATGAAGACCGGGGAAGGGCAAAGAAGACCTCAGACAGAGTATAGGCTAGGTGGCCAAAGACTGCAAACCTCACTCAAGGAGAAAGATCTTGGAGTGAGTATAATACCGAGCACATCCCCGGAAGCACACATCAATCATATAACTGCTTCAGCATATGGGCGACTGGCAAACCTGAGAATAGCGTTCCGATACCTCAGTAAGGAATCGTTCAAGACACTGTACACCGTGTACGTCAGGCCCATACTGGAGTATGCAGCACCAGTTTGGAACCCACACCTGGTTAAGCAAGTCAAGAAATTAGAGAAAGAGCAAAGGTTTGCAACAAGGCTAGCTCCAGAACTAAGGGGAATGTCCTACGAAGAAAGGTTAAAGGAAATAGACCTGACGACACTGGAGGACAGGAGGGTTAGGGGAGACATGACAACGACATGCAAAATACTGCGAGGAATAGATAAGGTGGACAGAGACAAGATGTTCCAGAGATGGGACACAGAAACATGGGGTCACAATTGGAAGTTGAAGACTTAGATGAGTCAAAGGGATGTTAGGAAGTATTTCTTCAGTCACAGAGTTGTCAGGAAGTGGAATAGTCTGGAAAGTGAGGTAGTGGAAGCAGGAACCATACATAGCTTTAAGACGAGGTATGATAAAGCTCATGGAGCAGGGAGAGAGAGGACCTAGTAGCGATCAGTGAAGAGGAGGGGCCAGGAGCTGAGACTCGACCCCTGCAACCACAAATAGGTGAGAACACACACACACAGAACAGCCCCTCATGGAAAGACCCAATTCCCATCTTCCGGACTGAGAAAATTAGAGGTTACCAGAGGACACATAGGATATGACGTAGAGACACACGAGTAGCCAGATTAAATCTAAGCCAATGCTGGTAACTTAATACAATGATCAATCCCGAGACTACTTACCGGGAGCAGAGTCAGGAGTAGAGTGGCACTACTGGCTTACCCAGGTTAATAGGTAAACTACAGTACTTCTCCAACTGGATGGTAGGGGGTGCTGGCTGTTACAAACACCGAGTAGTCTGAGCGATAGCTACTCGTTTATCCATAAAATTTATACTAGCTACTGTTATTCCTCACAGCTACAGAAAGGACAGTTTTGATTTAGTGAAGGTTGCAGGTATTTCCACCCTGAGATGAGCAAATCATCACAACAGTCCGAAGAATGACGAAGCCTAATTAGCTCAAAATTCAATGTATCAGCAAAACGAAGGCAGAGCAAACGAAAATAAATTTTTTTTAGGTAGAGAAAGAGAGAAACGATTAAAAAAAAAAGAACAAATTAGGAAAGTAACATGGAGTACATAAATATACGGTGGTGGAACATCACAAACCAATCTTTCAAACAATTGGGTTAAACTTACAACAGCCAACAGAGCAACTAGTATTGTGAGAGATGTGTAAGCCATGTAGCAAATTAGTCCAGTACAGGACATACTTAAAAGGAGACCAATTAACCAACGATTCAAAATAGTAAATTCTATTTGCTTTATGCTAACATCCAGTTTGGGGTGTTCACAGAAACAAAGAATTTTTTTGTCAGTGAGATAAAGGTTCAAAATTGCAATGTATTTTGACGATAATGAGTCAGTAAGTCAGAAGGAGTTGTGTGAAATGCTTGAACTCGTCAAATTTTGCAGAAGAACTAGGAATTAAAGTGGAGGAAAAAATCTGATAATTATCACCATCTGCAGTGCTAAAGAATTCACGGAACAGATAAGAAAATAGAAAATTGACTAGAAAACCTTCAAAATCCTACATCATATATTATACTCGTTAGAAATTTCAAATTTCCACATGATACATAGAAAATAGGAGATGACAGCACTGAATCAGACATAGTACCTGGAGTATCAGAGTATAAAGCAAACTCTAACCACACAATAGAGTGATAATATCAGAGAATCTCACTTTCAAAGATCACAACAATGTCTCTACCACATTTGCTAGGAAAATGATAGGATGGATAATGAGAACCTTCAAAACTAGAGATGCCAAGTCTATGATGTGTCTCTTCAAGTAGCTTGTTTCCTCTAGGCTGGACTATTACTGTATATTAACGTCCCCTTTTAAGGCAGGCGAAACTGCAATCTTTGAGAACATACAGAGAACTTTCACCTCAATTATAAATACGATGAAGCACCTATATTACTTGGAACGGTTGAAGTCCCTTGATTTGTACTCCCTGGAACGCAGGCGAGAAAGATACATGATAATATACACTTGGAAAATTCTAGAGGGACTAGTCCCAAATCTGCACACTCCCTACGAAAGCAAAAGACTCGGCAGGAGACGCAACATTTCCCCAATGAAAAGCAGGGGCGCCACGAGTACGTTAAGAGACATGACAATAAGTTTCAAGGGCCCAAGACCGTTCAGTTACCTCCCAGCATACATAATAAGGGGGATTACCAATAGACCCCTGGCTGTCTTCAAGATAACGCTGTAAAGTCAGTACCTGACCAGCCGGGCTGTGCCTAGTACGTCGGTTTACGTGCGGCCAGCAGTAACAGCCTGGTTGATTAGGTCCTGATCCACTGCGAGGCCTGGTCACGGACCGGGTCACAGGGAGCTATTGGGGATCTGTGAAAAGTTTACTTTGAACTAACAGATAACAGAGAAGCTACTAAGGAGACAGATATGAAACCTGATCTTTGCCAACAACGAGGAATTAATCAGAGACATAACCATCTTGAATACAATAAACTCAGATCACAACCTCTTTGAAGTACAGACATAGATAAATGTGTAAAGATTTCAATTAGTAGCAAACGTAAAGGAATGTTCAGCTAACTTGAACAAGGTCGAATCCTCCGAAGGGATTACAATAAACCCATTATCCCTTGTGTGGACTTAAGGTGTTGTCTGCGTCGGACTTCTGTAGCACAGGGATACTGTGTTGACTGTGGACACTGTCGGTTGCATATATATCTTAACGGTGATGTAATCGTACCTGGCGTTGTTGTGTATTACGGTTGTTTTTCGCTTCGCTTGCATTAAAGACTCACGTGTCGGAAAAATCTGAGGTTTGAGATTTTTCAGTACACTTCTGTCATCTATTAGGAATTAGTAACTGAAGACTCTGAGTGCACTGGAAAAAAAACTGACTAGCATTGCATTATTAGTCCAAGGATCTTGGTGGAACTAAAATTAATTTGTAATTAGGTCGTCTCTGTTGGTTGGTACCGTTCACATCGGACATACCGGTATGTTCGCGGTATGTTGCGGTATGTTCGCGGTATGTTCGCGGTATGTTCGCGGTATGTTGCGGTATGTTCGCGGTATGTCCGCGGTATTTTCGCGGTATGTTCTTATATATCATTGTGTCGGACATCTAAGAAGGGAAGTGTGTGCTTAATCTCCTCAAAAGAATGGAAGGTTTCAACTAGTTTAGTACATTAGTACAGGTTGGCTAGCACAGTGCTCAGAGGTGGCACCATATTTAAGCCACACTTCTGTTAACGTTGCCATGCGAGAACAAATCAAAGTTGATTCAAACTTTTACCAGGTTAATGAAGTTCCGAGTAGGTTGCGATATACCACAACGCCAGGAACCAGGAGAATACCGTATATACAGGAACCACAGCCAAAATAGTATCCCTATGTTACTCGGGGGTTTCTACTAAGAATCCTCTGAGCCACACATCGGACCCACGGATGCTGGGAGGATGCAACCTAGTTTACGTCAGAGAAATTGCTAGAAGATGATTTATTCGTCTTCAGGAGCACAAATTAGCTTACAGAATGGATTACATCAGTAACGTTTGTGTCATATTTGGTAGTAAGTGTCAGTCCATCAGCCCTAGACCTTATATAGAAGCTAGACCTTATATAGAAGCTAGACCTTATATAGAAGCTAGGCCTTATATAGAAGCAGAAGTGATGTATAGTATCTCTAGATATAACGCCAGGAGGCAGTGCCAGGGAAGTCTTTATTAACTTCCTTGCAAAACAACTGCTGAACATCCCGCCATCTTCTGTGACGTCAGTTTCAGATACTACACCTCACCTCTGCTCCTACATAAGGTCTGGCCTCATGCCGCTGCAGGAGAAGACCCGGGCCAGGATTCGTCCTGGGAGCCTTCCTGTACTTTCTTCCGCTCTATGCTGAAGGAAGTGACCGCCTCGAATCGAGGCTAAGAGACTCATAACCTCAAAATCATTCCTTCCATTGTCTTCAGTGTTATATTCGCCTGTAGTCGACTGATTAAGCCTGTAGCATATGTGTATAATGTAATACATATATACAGTGCAAAATAATGTGAAGTGTAATATTTGTACAATGAAGAATATGTGCAGTGTAGCAGCTCTATACAACGGAGCGTTAAAAGACTGTATAAGAGATGTATAAGAGATGTATAATATAGTTAAGGAGAAGGGATGTATAACAGTGAAGTAATGTATAACACATTGAATAGATGAATAACACTAAATTAATGTATAATACAATTAAGGAATACATAACATAGTGATGGAATGTTTAAAACAGTGAATGGATGTATAATACAATGAATGAATGTATAACACAGTGAAGGGATGTATAACATATTGAATGGATGCATAACAGTGAAGAAAGGTATAATAAAGTGATATAAAGTATATCACAACGAAGGGATGAATAACACACAGAAGCGATGCATAAATAGTGAATAGGTAAATAAAACATTGAAGAAATGAATAATATAGTGTACAGGTATATAATACATTAAAATAAAATATAACATAGTGAAGGGATTCAAATCATGGTGAAGGGATTTATAACACAGTGAAGGGTGTATAACACAGTGAAGGGTGTATAACACAGTGAAGGGTGTATAACACAGTGAAGGGTGTATAACACAGTGAAGGGTGTATAACACAGTGAAGGGTGTATAATACAGTGAACAGTGAAGGGTGTATAACACAGTGAAGGGTGTATAACACAGTGAAGGGTGTATAACACAGTGAAGGGTGTATAACACAGTGAAGGGTGTATAACACAGTGAAGGGTGTATAACACAGTGAAGGGATGTTTAACACGGTGAAGGGATGTATAACACAGTGAAGGGATATATAAAACAGTGATGTATAATACACTGATGGGATGAATAACACAGTAAAGGGATGTATAACAATGATGGGATGTATAACACTGTGAAGGGATGTATAACACAATGATGGGATGAATAGGACAGTGATGGGATGAATAATACAGTGAAGGGATGTATCAGGCAGCTTGGGCTTGGAAGAGGGTCTCTTACCGGCGTCCCTCGTAATTCCCATATTAATGGGACTCAATTCTATACTTTCATAAGACGCCCCAAATAGCCCTCTCGTGATTGAAACGAAGGAGCAGCGGGTAATGGAATCAATGACGCTCGGGATCCCCCACACAAAAGGATCGGCAAGGTTCCGATTCCGCCAGAGCCTTAGAGATGGGATTAGATTCTGAGCTTTAATATGGGCTTATTATTATTGTTGTGTGTACCTCTCTCTCTCTGATTACTATAATGGTATACAATACCGACGAGCTGGGTGCCTTTATTTTCGAATCGTTTCGCCTACATTGAAGGCTTCTTCGGTCGAATACAGAGACAGCAGAAGCAGTCGAGAAGTAGAGATGATGTGATCAGTCCTTCATTCTTTAAGCAGTTTTGAAGGGGTCAGTCCCTCAGTTTGAAGAGTGTGTTCATCTCTATAGTCTTGAACAATGTGAGGCTGAAGCATGAAGACAGAGCCATCTATAGTCGTAGAGGTGAGGCGTTGGAAATCTAAATGAAGTCACACGAGGCGGATTCCATTATTAGAAGCATGCACGTAGAAATTGAGGAACTCTGCAGGAAGCCACCTGGCCCATGCTTAGCAGGTCCCTCTCAAATCAAACCCTTCTTGCTCTTGTAAGCTGGTGGTTCAGATTCCCATGTTTCAGCTTTACTTTGTTCAAGAATATGGAGGTGGAGTTGAACACCTCTCTAGACCGAGGGTCTGACCACCACAGAACTACTTCTTCAGGGTTGATGGACTGATCACATAGTCTCTAATTCTCTACTGCTTCTGCTGTTTCATCTGTATTCGACTGAAGAAACCTACTGTATAGCCGAAACTTTTCTGAAGATACCCAAGTTTTGCACGTGTGTCTTACTCATTCTCTCTGTCTCTTTCTCTTTCTTGCCTCACTTTTGCTATTTCGTCTTATACCTCCAGCAGGTTTGAGCGCGAGGGTTTGCCATCTCTAAAACCATTCTAGTTGCTTAAAGAACCACTTATCTCCAGATGCTCCACTAATCACCAGTTTACACTGCACAGTGTGCAGGTCAATGACAGTAGCCTGTAGTTCAGTGATTCCTGTCCCTCTCCTTTCTTTCATGTTGGGGTTAAATTTGATATTTTCCAGATTTCTGGCAATTGTCCCATATCCACGGACTTACTGTATTATTTAGCCAGCGGTTGGACAGTATACCATTGCTTTTAATGTATCAAACTCACCCACATGTTTCATTACCTCTTTCCCTGTTAAGAGCATTGTGTTCAGCACCTGTTGGCGTACCATTCACCTAAGTCTCTCTTGTATTACTTCTGCTTCCACTTAGCACAATTTATATTTTTGGTTAAACCACAAACTCTCTTTGTTATTCCTATTCTATATTTTTCTGGGTATGGAGTTCTCTTAATAACCCTTTATCGGGCACTGTTTCACACGTCCCTCCACTCACCTGCACGAAGTGAGATGTAAATTTCTCTATATATTCTTGTTCTTATTGCATTTATATACATGCTGAAGAGGATCCCAGAAGGGGATCGAAATTTAAGCAACTCTGTACTTTTGACTAAGTACCTCTTCATCTAATTCCAAGTTTCCCCTTTATGTTTACTATCTCACTGTACTTCATTTTTAGTCTCTATTTCCTGTATACTAGTTTCCTCTTATGAAACCTGTTCGTCCCCCATTAATCCCTCCCTGCTGAGTTCTGCAGGAAATTTGAATCTCGGTACTGTATAGCCGCTAGTTCCCAGAGGTCTCTCGTATTTAATTATGCTTACATCAGGTGCACTTAAGGCGAATACTACATCCAGTTTTGGTTTATCCCTTCCTCTCTCTCTCTCTCTCTCTCTCTCTCTCTCTCTCTCTCTCTCTCTCTCTCTCTCTCTTGTCTCTCTCTCTCTCTCTCTCTCTCTCTCTCTCTCTCTCTCTCTCTCTCTCTATCTATCTATCTATCTATCTATCTATCTATCTATCTCTCTTGTATCCCTGACATGTTGGTAGATAAACTTTGTCATCACCTCCTCTGCCATCTTACCCATCAATTTTTCTGGTATTTCATATGAGTCCCAATTCTTCCAGTCTATTTCTTTGCGGTTGAAATCTCCAATGATTAATAACATAACTTGGGGCATTTCGGCTCTTCCACTATAGCAAGGATTCTTAACCGGGGGTATGGGAACCAAATAATGGGGGTATGGGAGACTATCTCTGAACAACAATCGCGTTTTAGTTATCCTCGTGTTTTTACTACTACATTACTATTACTACTACTACTACTACTACTATTTCTTCACTAACACTCCACTCTCTGCCCCCCTTTTCACTACCACTATTACCTTCTCATTGTCACTTCTATCACTGTTTCTTTACTTATCTTTTTACTATTGCAGCTAATTTTAACTACCACTACTACTACTACTACTACTACTACATTACTCTCTCCTCCCGTTCTCCCACTCCGTCACCCCACCTCCCTTCTATTATGTATTCTGGCTCCCTTCCCTTTGCGTTTTTCTGTGACTAGTTAATTGTCCAAGTCTGACAGAAACGTCGTCATAAGTTATATTGTTTTGTTTTCTTAAAGATTGAAGTTCTTCAGAAGAAGCATACTTAAATTATTTCGTGAAAAAAATACATAGTTTCAAAAACAAAATGGGCAAATTGACACTTTTAAACTCCCAAAACAATCCAAACCTTCTTGTAAGGAGATCACTTGCCGACTCCAGAAAATCAATTCCAGTTACGGCTTATATAAAATTGGCCCGAGACCACCTGCACAAGTCATATTACACCAGCTTTGAAATATCAAGCCGATCATATAAGGCGCTGCAAGCAACCACTTAAAGGCATATTATCGAGACGTTTTTCCCCATGGAGGAAATGTCTTTATCAAAAACGTAGAAAACATGAGAACAAAGCATTATAAAGTAGTTCACTCGGCGACTGAGGTCAGATGAACGATCAAGAAATAGACACGAACAAGAAATTGAAAATGTTTGTAGTCTTCAAATATCAAATAATCCCACACCAGTATTCATGCAAGTGCTATGTTCACTTTGTTTACACCAAACGTCCGCATCATCTTTAAACAGAGGAAGATTAAAACATAGCATGAGGTAGTAGGCCTCCAGCTGTGCTCCTCTCATGCTTCACTTCAGGACTTCAGTCTTCGAGTGTACTGTTTAAGACGCATTATTCCTATGTTTACTATATACTTCATGAAGCTTAACCTCCCTCTCAGCCGTTGATGAACGATAAAACAAAAGAAACTTCCCCGAATTAAATGTCCTCTTACCCTCAATAATTTAAGTTGGAAAGACACTTCACGTAAATGTGGTTATGTGTCGAGGAAGTGTCTTGTTACCAGCTTCGGTGATCCACACAAATAATCGTTTGCTGCTTTAGGAAAAGGGTAAAATTATTATACTTCACAAACACCTAATGAAACCTTGTGACTTGAAAAATCATCATACCTGTCGTCCGACACAACTGAAAGAAGAATCAGGTCTCTCTATTCTTTGACACATGTGGTGTAATTCAGAGATAATGCTGCACATGTGTCGCAGTTTAAAGATGTGTTTACCATCTCTTTTATATCATGAGTACACATGAATGCTCTCTTGGAAGCATTTAGTGATGAAATAGTCAAAATCCTTGTGTATAATACGTTTGTGAACATAAAAAAGGACATAAGAAAGGAGAAACACTGCAGCAGGCCTGTTGGCCCATACTAGGCAGGTCCTTCACATTCCATCCCACTAACAGAATATTTGTTCAACCCAATCTTCAATGCTACCCAAGAAATAAGCTTTGATAATTCTATTTACTCATGTGCAATTCCCACTCAAATCCAACCCCTCTCACTCATGAATTTATCCAACCTAAATTTGAAACTACCCAAGGTCCTTGCTTCAATAACCCTACTAGGCAGACTGTTCCACTCATCAACTACCCTATTTCCAAACCAGTACTTTCCTATATCCTACACTACCACACAGGCCCCGGTGGCCTGGTGGCTAAAGCTCTCGCTTCACGCACGGAGGGCCCGGGTTCGATTCCCGGCGGGGCAGAAACATTTAGAAGTGTTTCCTTACACACACACAACAGGCCTAGTGTCTAATTGACATGTGCCTAGGACAAAATGGTAACTAACACTACCACACACACTCACACTACACACACCACTCATAACTCATACTTTTACTTTCTTGTGTTGTGGGCTTAGCCCGGGGGACATCCCACTGTCCAGTGGTCGCTTCACAGGGGGGAACAGGAGGAACTGTCTTCTTTGTTTCAGCTAGATTTTCATTACTTGACTCAGTACGCTCTTCTGTAAATTGCAGCAGGATATATCTATATGATGCTTGAACTCAGTTAGCATTGACTTGACTCTGTTGATTGCCTTGATATCCGGGAAGATTTTCATTCTAATACATATCCAGTGAATGATGTCAGTGGGGTCCGTGAGCCCGGAACTGACTACTAGATCCAGGAATGCTAGTGCCTGGTATCCGCAGGTACCAGCATCCTGTTCTATGGAGGTAATGGATCTAAGGTTTGTGAAGTAGGGCTGGTGCTTCTTGAAATATTGCATTACCAGTTGGAGGGCGGCCTCCTCACAAGCACCAGTGTTATAGTAGAGTAAGGTACCATCCAGGCAGGAGTACAGAGAGACGCAGTGACCTTCATTAGTCAAGCATACAATACGACCATGACCTTTGGGTATAGGAGGTTGGGAAAGTAGCTGCTTGTTGTTGAAACATATCTTGCATACTTTACCGAATGGTCGAGGCGTCTTACGAATAATGGTGGAGACTTCAAGTTCATACAATGGTCTGGTGTCCTCCAGGAGAGGGTGATAAATTCCAACAAATTCCACGTCCATTCTCTTCACTTATTAATATGATGAAACTGGATACTAGCGGGGCTCGAACCCGCGACGCTTAAGTCACTAGAGAGATTCGCTAACCACTGGACCAGCGGGGAACAACTTAATAAACTCAACTAAATGTATTTATACACCATAAAAATGTTCGCATAGGCACCATATAGTGATAGTGATACTGTATGGTGTTATATAGTCATAGTGGGATGTCTTATATAATGATACTGTGGAGTCTTATATAATGATACTGTGGAGTCTTATATAATGATACTGTAATAATAATAATAATAATAATAATAATAATAATAATAATAATAATAATAATAATAATAATAATAATAATAATAATAATAATAATAATAATAGTTTATTTAGACATGGTACAATGATACATAGTTAGGTAGACATGATACATAGGTATAAATGAGATGTACATGCCAAAAGCCCCTAATATGTTATAGTGGAGTCTTATATAATGATACTGTGGAGTCTTATATAATGATACTGTGAAGTCTTATATAATGATACTGTGGAGTCTTATATAATGATACTGTGGAGTCTTATATAATGATACTGTGGAGTCTTATATAATGATACTGTGGAGTGCTATAATAGTGAAGATAGTGCTATGTTATAGTGAAGATAGTGATGTGTTATAGTGACGATAGTGCTGTTATAGTGACGATAGTGCTGTTATAGTGACGATAGTGCTGTTATAGTGACGATAGTGCTGTTATAGTGACGATAGTGCTGTTATAGTGACGATAGTGCTGTTATAGTGACGATAGTGCTGTTATAGTGACGATAGTGCTGTTATAGTGACGATAGTGCTATTATAGTGACGATAGTGCTGTTATAGTGACGATAGTGCTGTTATAGTGACGATAGTGCTATGAAGAGCAAGTATTACACAGGTAACATTTGCGATGAAGAAAATTATTTTAGGCAGCTTATCATTATGACTTACAAGCTCACAGGACTATCACCAGGACTATCACCAGGACTATCACCAGGACTATCACCAGGACTATCACCAGGACTATCACCAGGACTATCACCAGGACTATCACCAGGACTATCACCAGGACTATCACGAGGACTATCACCAGGTCTATCACGAGGACTATCACGAAGACTATCACGAGGACTGTCACGAGGACAATCACGAGGACTATCACGAGGACTATCACGAGGACTATCACGAGCACTATCACGAGGACTATCACGAGGATAATCACGAGGACTGTCACGAGGACTGTCTCGAGGACTATCACGAGGACTATCACGAGGATTATCACGAGGACTATCACGAGGACTATCACGAGCACTATCACGAGCACTATCACGAGGACTATCACGAGGACTATCACGAGGACTATCACGAGGATTATCACGAGGACTATCACGAGGACTATCACCAGGACTGTCACGAGGACTATCACGAAGACTGTCTCGAGGACTATCACGAGGACTATCACGAGGACTATCACGAGGATTATCACGAGGATTATCACGAGGATTATCACGATTACTATCACAAGGACTATCACGAGGACTATCACGAGGACTATCACGAGGATTATCACGAGGACTATCACGAGGACTATCACGAGGACTGTCACGAGGACTAACACGAGGACTATCACGAGGACTATCACGAGGACTATCACGAGGACTTTCACGAATAATATCACGAGGACTATCACGATGACTATCACGAGGATTATCACGAGGACTATCACGAAGATTATCACGAGGACTAAGTCAAAGACACATGAAGTAACACTGACTACATTACCTTTTACGAAATGCGAAGACTTGGGACTTTGCTTCCTCTCCAGCAAATTAACACAGTCTATCAATCAACAAGTAGAGATTAGTTCTCAAGGATCACCTACCAGGAAGATTAAGATAACAGAGCTTATGCATAACACTCATGATTTCTTGTGTAACCAGTCAAGTGACACATCACTACAAAGACTAAGGAACACTGCAGTAACAGGATGCCGCAGTGTACATTGCTAACTGTTATTATTACCACACTAATATATTTATGAAAAAAATACACTACTCACTCTGCATTTGGTTTTAAAACAGAAATGTGCATTGCTGAGGGGTACTACTACAGATATTTTCCTCGTAAGTGTGGATTTTTACTCATAATTGTCCAGTAGGAGGACAGTTATCAAGAAGACACTAAGGCAAATATTTTTACTCTCAACACACGTGCGAAACTGTCATGTTACACGAAGTATGATACATGTTAGTAAGTAGATACATCGATTCAGGGAAGTGAGCCTGTTCCTTTGGTCCTTGTTTCAGAATTTGAGGAGCATTTCTTCAGATCACTAAAGGATTCTGTAGGTCCCTTGCCTCGCATAAAAAGTGGGAATCAGTATATCTTCACATTCATTGTTTAATGGAATACGGTACACAGAAGCCTTTCCTATGCGGAAGAAGACTTTTCAAGCAATAGTCCGTGCATTGAAGAAATTCTTCTCTCACGTGGGTATTCCCTGGGGTTCCGGCACCCTCTGGGGATAAGAAAAGCGAAGCTGAGGTAAGACACACTGACCAATTCAAAACACTATGTCTATGAAAGACACTGATTTATTTTTTTCTGTAACAAATATTGTTTATTTTGTTTTTCTCTTCAGGTTTGTGTCGCATGCCGTTTTCTTCTGACGAAATCCTTAGTACGCCGCCATCTTTGCTTGTACTGTGCCAGTTCAGTTTCACTGTTTTCTCAATTCCTTGGACATTGTCACTCAGTTGTGTTCTGGCAGCTTTTCCAGATTTATTCAGATAATGTATTGTAAAATGGTATCGGTGTTGATGTGGAAGAGGAATAATTGCGGTTTTCGTATTTTAAAATGATACTTATCATAAATTTATAATTATAATTAATCATTATTACGTATAATGATGAAAGTTATTTGAAATAATTTTTAGGAATCTGTCTGAATTTCCACATAGAAGAAACGCAAATGGAATGATGACTACGTACGTTCTGGTTTCACCTGCATGATGGAAAAGGATCGAACTCAGCGACCATAGTGTATAACGGAATTTACACATACGAATCTCAAACCTTCAACACATAACGAGCATTTCAACAATGGACATTGGGGTACAAAATCTGGACATGGCTTCAACAGCCTAAAACCGAGAACAAATTGATGGAGGTGGTACCTTGCCAGTGCGAGGTTTTCTGTAAATTGAGAAGACTTTGTTGTAAGTTTCTTAACAAGTTGCATTTTTTATGCCAAGAGAAAAAAAATCATATAAATGCTGAAAAATGAAAATACTGTATATAGGAAATGAAATAAATACTAAAAGAAACTTTAACAGGTACCCTTGTCAAATTACATTAGTCCAGACTAGGATTAATAACATGTGCCATATCTTGCATCATGTAATCACGAACATCAAAGGTAATCTTGTCGAAGCGAGTCATGAAGGAGAAAGAAACGGTGGAAAAATTCATGTTTTGAAAACCCCTGTCCTGTCTTATAAAAGATTTCCTCTTGAAGAATGGAATGAGTGTGTGTGTGCGTGTGTTCACCTAATTGTGGTTGCAGGGGTCGATTCACAGCTTCTGGCCCTGTGTGTCGTGTGTGTGTGTGTTTGGGTCAATTTACACTAATGGAGCCCCTACCATTCTGGGGGAAACAAATTAGGTTTTGTCACCCTCGTCAAGGAGGAAGTGACACGTCACTGTCACACGTCACTGTGTATTACATCATCATTCACTTGTCACAAAAAAACACTGCCAAAAAAAACTGAGAAGTGGTTTGCAAACTGCAGTGCCAGTTTTAAATTTTATCAGAGGACAATTCCTGATTCACCGCCTCTTCAATGCATTTTGTGAAGAAATTAGAACTGAGCAGAGAGTTTTCTGTACATAAGTGAGATGACTTTCCCGTGGCCGGGTTCTTGCTGGTGTCTTCATACTATACAAATACATCAGGTACTGTCTTAGAAACGAAGGCAGTAATATTGCTGACATCTTTGAAAACAGAGATTTCATTTTCTTTCTGGTATGTCTGGCAGATATATTCACACACGCCAACGAAATGAATACCTACATCCAAGGAACAAGAATGAATATGAAAAGTTGTTAGCCTTCACCAAGAACCTCAGACTGGAAATTTTGCTAATTTTACTCCACTGGATAAGGCTGATGGTGCGGAAAAAGAACTGTCCATCGTGACCGAAGTGAAAAATCATTTGCATGAACTGATTCAGTCTCTCTGAATCTTCTTTTACCATTAAGAGTTTTTGTGGCTCGAGAATTAGCCACAAAATTAGTAGAAAAAGTTATGGAAGTTCTCGAGCCATTTTCCTGCCACTTATTTGTGTAAGACAACTTTTTCAAAACTTCTGTATATAAAAACAAACAAACCAGAAATCGTCTCGATAAAAGTGATGACGTGTGTGGCTACTTCTATAAAAAAGAACCTTATTTCAACAGCATTACTAATGATTGTCAACAACAAGAGATCTACTAAGAAATTTTTTTGTTTTTTTTTTGTTTTTATAATTAAATGCATATAGGCTCGTATTCATAATTATCATTGATCTACTTCCCCTTTTTATTGTTTTTGCTGTAAAAATATATTTTTTCTGAAAGAAATTAAAGTTTTTACAAGAGGGACAGTCATTTTAAAATAAAAATTGTGAAAGTTTTTACCATAGTATTTTTTCTGTTGTGTCTAATGCCTACGATCCCTAGTCACAAGACGTTATAGAATGGTTTCTTTAGTCATTTTGAAGAATATCCTGAAGACTATGTTAAGGGTATGCCAGTTTTATTTTCAGTTCGTAAAAGTGCGCAAGAGTTACTAGGTTTCAGCTATTTTAAACTGATTTATGATCACCTCATAAAATACTCATTATCAGTTTTGAACTAGATTTGGCTTGGTGAAACTATCCCTTCTCTAACATAAATTTCTTTCATAATCAACAGCCTGGTTGTTGATTTTTACTGACTTTGCCTTTGGGAGTAAGAATCATCTCTTGTTTAGAGTATCCAAAACACAACACATGGAAGCACAGTCCATACATTTTCCTGTGTGGACTTTGTCTCGAATTGAAGTTGACTGCTGTAGACTGTCTTAGGAACAGGTTTGATTCTGTATATTTAGTAGTGAGTAGACTTAGTATTATCCAGGGGTGTATATTCTGGGTGTGCTATGTGAGCGCTGAAAACTCACCAAAATGGTAAATTCATAAACATTAAACTCCCTCAGTAACATATTCATGGATCATAATGGGAAACTAATTTTTCTGTCCAGTTATGAAATATTGTAGCAGGTGTTCTGAGATAGCACTGCAAACCCCGCAGCTAGTTGTATCATGATAAGGCACTGGGTGGTGGTGGGATAATGGAAGAGTGGAGAGTGTCAAAAATAAGGGACGAACAGTGAGCGACATTCCACCAACATACATCTTGAGTTCGTTGTCGTGGTGATAACTTGTATGTATAAATTCGTTGAAAATTCATTAACTGAAGCTGATTTTCTTTATAATAATTCTGTTCTTGCTGTATCATATGAGCTGGTCGTAATTTGTTTTCAAATTTAATAATACACACTCAGAAACAAAGATTATGTCAGACAGAAGTCTGGGGATGTTGACGTAACAATTTCAGCTGTTGTTTACAGTAGACGACGGGAATAGTTCAGCCTGGAAAGTTGTGTTGATATGCTCGCTCATTTTCATGATCTTCTTGCATTCTTGTGCATTTTATATGCCATGATTTTCTGTACTGTTGCAAGAAGATAGATATGCAACAATTTAAGCATGACAGAGAACATGGATTTGAAGACTTGTGGGCTTCCACTGTGTCCAGAAAAAGTGACAAATGAAGACCAAAGGTATAAAAAAGTTTTCGGTTAATGGAAGGTGATGCAAAAAACTCTTATCTTGGATTGTATCAGGATACAATAGACAGCTTATTCTTGTAGTTTGAGTGCAGGTAATCTTCACTTTCAAAGCTTGAGTTTTTCCAACTGCTTTGGCATGATAAATAAGAAGAGTACAAAATTAAATTCCCTGATCACTTTCTAATCAAGCTGGAGGATTTCTACAGCTCTATGGAACTTCTTATGTTGTGTGCGTGCCCTGAGGTTTCACGAAAAAATGTGCATGAACTAATTGAGTTGATGGTAGAAAAAAAAAGTCACACATCAGGTTCCCCCCTCTTGGGAGGTTCCTTGATGCTGGCGAGGGGCTCTTGATCTTGGGAATTGGTTCTGTGCTCCAATTCCTTTAATTGACCCTGAATGCCTTCCATACCCCCCTCCACAGGCGCTGTATAATCCCTACGGGTTTAGAGCTCCCTCAAAATAATAACAACATTAGGTTTCAAAGAAGTATTTCGACTGGGTGAATTAATTCTAACCATCCTAGCAGTGGTTTGTTTACTTTCTACTGAACAAAAGTGTACTGATGCAACTACAGCAAAGAGGGTCTCTTTGTAAACTGTTCTTTGATGAAATAATATAACAGTTTACATCTTAAATAAGAAGAATAGAACTGACATACAAGTATGCATAAGATAAAATTCATCTTTTATTTTTGCAATTTATACTTTAAAGAATATTAGAAATTCAGTTTATTTATGCATGTCAATTCCTATCATTTGCAAATTGCAGTCCATACTATGTATAGAAATAGCCAAAAGTTTGTATGTTTATTTTTGAGTAATTTTTATGCCAAAGTAGTTGGTTCAGCACGGTGCGCACCCCGTGACAAGAAGCAAGATACACATATTTTGTGTTGGGACTGTAGGGACCTTATCTCTTGATTTCCTTAATAGTGTCATGTGTGTTGACCAGATGGTAACTTATATTCACAGTGTGGACTCAAGGTTCTGTGCTAGTAGGCTGCACACCTCGATACCTGTGCTGTTCCTAAGAGTTTTGTGTGATGTATCTTGTATATAATTAGTCCGTTTTTTTTTTAATTATAAATTTATTAAATAATTTTTTTACGATTTTTACTATAATATTATACAGCTAATATCTTACTAAGCTATTAGCTGTATAATATTATAATAAAAATCATTTCTAGGTTGATTAACTTACTTTTAAGTTGTAACTTTATTCTAACTACTATTTATCATGTCGACTGTAAATGTACTTAGACAAGATGTCTTTATTCAATAAATAGAAGGTACATCGCACTTTTTGTTTTATTAAATCTCTAAACTGGTGAATGGAAGTGACACTTTTAGTTTATAACCATGAGATGCTTGCCTACTATAGGTCCATGAGATGCTTGCCTACTATAGGTCCATGAGATGCTTGCCTACTATAGGTCCATGAGATGCTTGCCTACTATAGGTCCATGAGATGCTTGCCTACTATAGGTCCATGAGATGCTTGCCTACTATAGGTCCATGAGATGCTTGCCTACTATAGGTCCATGAGATGCTTGCCTACTATAGGTCCATGAGATGCTTGCCTACTATAGGTCCATGAGATGCTTGCCTACTATAGGTCCATGAGATGCTTGCCTACTATAGGTCCATGAGAGTCATATGGTCATAGTGCTTGCCTACTATAGGTCCATGAGATGCTTGCCTACTATAGGTCCATGAGATGCTTGCCTACTATAGGTCCATGAGATGCTTGCCTACTATAGGTCCATGATATGCTTGCCTACTATAGGTCCATGAGATGCTTGCCTACTATAGGTCCATGAGATGCTTGCCTAATATAGGTCCATGAGATGCTTGCCTAATATAGGTCCTGCTTTGGAAGGATAGGTAAGCATACCTCACAATAACACTGGATGTGTTTTAAAAAAGGTAAGGAAATCTGTCAACCTGAGCTGAGAAACATCAGGTGGAGGACGAGTGTGTCAACAAATATTTCACTAAAGGCTGAGTAGCTACGCCAGCTTCCAGTATTTACTTTCAGTAGGACTGGAGTTACTGTTTCATTGCGACTATCTTTTATTTTAAAAAGTTTTAATTTTGTATTATTTTCTAATAGCTTTTCTTCACATAATTTTGCGAACCTAAAGTTCACACTGGTACGTGAGTGAGAGAATTTAATCCACCAAAAGCTGGTTTTGATAGCTAGATCGAGTACCGAATATATTATTTGCCTGTGTGCTTTGCAATCTGAATGGGCGGATCTAATTATCAGGCCTAATTAATCTGCAAATGGGGTGGATTGTCATAATTAAATATTAAAACCGCTGTCACCATGTGTAAAGCCTCTGCAATTTTACACCGATAATCACCTGGAAATTATTTTTTCTGGTTAATTTCATAATTTTAACATACTCAGTAGTGAACATAAATATTTTCACATTTACAATGCCACTAATTAAAGAGAGTCGTCACAACGTTTAGTATACAAGAAGGAATATATATTACTGATAATCAATGTAAATACTAGGAGTAATGAGGTTAGGTTAGGTAAGGTTTGTCGGGAAACATTACAAGTGTTCAATAATCCACATGGAAACAGAAACTCAGATGAATAATTGATCTGTATATTTCGACCCCCATTTGGGGTCCTCCAGAAGGGGATCGAAATATACAGATAAATTAGTCTTCTGAGTTTGTATCCAAATGCGTTATTGTTGAGCACTGACAAGTGTTCATTACACTTTAGTTATTCACAAGACAAGTGTTTCCTGACATTGGAGTTTTTGGTCATCTGACCGAAGCCTTCCGCTGGCTTATGGGTCCACCATAAGACAGCCATATACTGTTAATGAAAGAGGGTAAAGCTACACGGTATCCAGCATCGAGATAAGAGAAGTAGTATATATTTCGGCCTGCAATTGAGGCCCTCTTCAGCAGACTAACGAGTGTTGTTAGTATACTAAACAGGTAAAAAACCTGACTTGGTTCTTTATTATAAGATGAGCCGTTTAGTGGTGCAGACACCGACGGGTCGGGGCAGGACGGTGCAAGATTAGGGTACACAACAAGGGAACAACGAAAAGAGAATGTATACACTAGCCACTCTGACGTAGGCCGTGATGTTAGTCAGGCAAAGGAATTAGGTCAGGTTGATGAATTCCACCCTCACAAGGGAAAGTATCCACTGAGATATTCCCCAGAGAGGAATCACAAAAACGATACCTTCCATGTGAGGGATATTCTAAAGTATTCCTCACTGATAGATGCACTTGTGTGTTAAGCAAGAGGTATTGTGAATGTTAAATAAGAGGAGGGTTGTTTCAATTAAGGAAGAAGTGTTGTATGTTAAGGAAGACGTGTTGTATGTTAAGGAAGAAGTGTTGTATGGTAAGGAAGAAGTGTTGTATGTTAAGGAAGAAGTGTTGTATGTTAAGGATTAAGTGTTGTATGTTAAGGAAGAAGTGTTGTATGTTAAGGAAGAAGTGTTGTATGTTAAGGAAGAAGTGTTGTATGTTAAAGAAGAAATGTTGTATGTTAAGGAAGACATGTTGTATGTTAAGGAAGAAATGTTGAATGTTAAGGAAGAAATGTTGAATGTTAAGGAAGAGGTGCTGTGCCTTAGGTAAAATGTATTTAAATTAAAGAAGAGGTGTCGTGTATTAAGGAAGAATCTTTGCCAGTATCAGAACATCAAACCTTATGACACAAATTAATTTTTATATTTTTTTTCCTGCCACCTCCTGTACTTAACATTCAAACTTTCTTGTACAACTCACAATGCTGACCTACAAAATAGCAACACTGAAATATGTTGGAAGATGAAAACCAACACTACTACTTGAAACGTTATTTTTTACGACTATTTTTCTTGTTAACTCTAATCCATCATCGGGCGTCCTGTAAACTCAAAGAAAAACTAATATGAAAACGACCTTAACCTCCGCCCAGGGAGGTACTAGCGTCCTGCCTGTAATTGTTTTACATGATGGTAGGATTGCTGGTGTCTTTTTTCTGTCTCATAAACATGCAAGATTTCAGGTACGTCTTGTTACTTCTACTTACACTTAGGTCACGCTACACATTCATGTACAAGCTTATAAATACACACCCCTCTGGGTTTTCTACTATTTTCTTACTAGTTCTTGTTCTTATTTTCTCTTTTCTCCATGGGGAAGTGGAACAGAATTCTTCCTCCGTAAGCCATGCGTGTCGTAAGAATCGACTAAAATGCCGGGAGCAAGGGGCTAGTAACCCCTTCTCCTGTATACATTACTAAAGTTAAAAATAAACTTTTGTTTTTCTCTTTAGGCCACCCCGCCTTGGTGGGAAACGGCCGATTTGTTGAAAGATATATATATATATATATATATATATATATATATATATATATATATATATATATATATATATATATATATATATATATATATATATATATATAGGATGGGGTCCACCTATGGTGAAAATTGTGGGACCCATAGCCTCGGAGAAGTGGATGAAAAGGCTTCAAGGAAGAATATTTGGATTTCTTCCTGAAGCCATTTGAATATTCCACTTCCCACCACCCCATCTTTACATTCTTTTTTTTTTTTACCAGTAGGTTTATTTTATTTTATTACATAATATGGTTTTATAATATATATATATATATATATATATATATATATATATATATATATATATATATATATATATATATATATATATATATATATATATATATATATTATATATATAGCACGTCAAGTATTAAAAACCATTTGTCTCTATTCACTCCTATCAAAGACGCTCACGCATGCTTGCTGGAAGTTTAAAAGCTCCTAGCACACAAAACCTCTTTTTACCCCCTCCCTCCAACCTTTCCTAGGCCTACCCCTACCCCGCCTTCCCTCCACTACAGATTTATACACTCTCGTAGTCATTCTACTTTGTTCCATCCTCTCTACATGTCCAAACCACCTCAACAGCCCATCCTCAGCGCTCTGGATAATAATCTAGGTAATCCCGCACCTCCTCCTAATTTCCACACTACGAATTCGCTGCATTATATTCACACCACACATTGATCTCAGACACGACATCTCCATTGCCTCCAGCCTTCTCCTTGTTGCAACATTCACCACCCATGCTTCACACCCATATAAGAGTGTTGGTATAACTATACTCTCATACATTCCCCTCTTTGCTTCCACGGACAAAGTTCTTTGTCTCCACAGACTCCTAAATGCACCACTTACCCTTTTACCCTCATCAATTTTATGATTCACCTCATCCTTCATAGACCCATCTGCTGACACGTCCATTCCTAAATATCTGAATACATTCATCTCCATACTCTCTTCCTCCAATCTGATATCCAATCTTTCATCACTTTTTGTTATCCTCATCACCTTACTCTTTCCTAAATTCACTTTTAATTTCCTACTTTTACATACCCTACCAAACTCCAGGACACCAACCTCTGCAACTTCTCTTCAGAATCTCCCAAAAGCACAGTATCATCAGCAAAAAGCAGTTGTGACAACACCCATATATATATATATATATATATATATATATATATATATATATATATATATATATATATATATATATATATATATATATATATATATATATAATACGTGGGAATAGGTAAAACTTGTGATTTTGGCTTAAATAACAACGCTCTTCTTGCCGAATAAGGCAAGCGAAAATTTGTGTATGCAATAATTTCTCAAAAATCATTCTGAACCTAACGAAAAAAAATATTTCATTGTGTTTGTTTATTTTTAAATTACTGTAAACGTATCTAAATTATTTTTAGTTGGATTAGGCTAAATTAATTTGCGCTTGTTATAATAAGGTTAGGTAAGTTTTCTAAGGTTCTTTGGGTACAAAATTTAGGGCGTCGTGAATTTTCGCTCTTCTTACGAGGCGGGCTAAAACAACACGGGTTCGATCCCCCGGCTAGCCTCAATTTGTTATTGATTAAATACCACTTGCTCGTTGTTACAATATGTGTACTGCTTGTGGAGGCTAGTGCACCAAACGGGGGGCAGAACGAAATTAGCTCTGAGGCAACCACAACATCGTATGTCCTCGCAACATGAAGCAAGCCTAGTTCGCTAGGCAGGTAGACCTGGAGAAACTGCAGTAATTGTCAAACAAGTGGTTACTGGAGTTTAACCCTACCAATTGTAAGGGGATGAAAAAGGGGATGGGAGAGAGGTGACCAGAGATGGAATTCAGCTTTAGAGGCGAAAAACAACAGATATCGCAAATGGAGAAACATCTTGTAACGAACATCACACCCAACATATCACCACAAGCGCACATAAATGACATCTGTAACATACTCGAGGACAACTAATCTCAGAATCGTCTAAAGAAACCTCAATGAAGAGATTTTTAGAACACTCTACACGACATATGTTACGCCCTTCATGGAGTATGCAGCACCAACGTGGAACCCTCCCCTCATCAAGCATATGAAAACTAGAAAAGATCAAAATGTTTGCAACAAGAATAGTCTCCCACAGCTCAGGGTAAATCGATACTTAATATTGCGGCGATAACGATACTCAATATTACGACAATAACGATATTTATATTACGACAATAATGATACTTGATATTACAATACGATACTCAATATTACGATGATAACAATACCTAATATTACGGCAGTAACGATACTTAATATTAAGTATAGAGGGAGTGAGTGAGGACCTACACTATCAGCAGTGTGAGGCAGGGAGAGAGGACAAGAGTGTATGGTACAGAATTAGTAAGGCATCACAGCACATTTGCTTTCAAATGTATCTCCCAGGCTGTGTATTACTTTCAAATGTAACTACAAATGTAACTCCAGTAGTTGTATATTGCTTTCAAATGTAACTCACAGGCTGTGTATTACTTTCAAATTTAGCTCCCTGGCTGTGTAATACTTTCAAATGTAACTCCCAGGCTGTGTATTACTTTCAAATGTAACTCCCAGGCTGTGTATTTCTTTCAAATGTAACTCCCAGGCTGTGTATTACTTTCAAATGTAACTCCCAGGCTGTGTATTACTTTCAAATGTAACTCCCAGGCTGTGTATTACTTTCAAATGTAACTCCCAGGCTGTGTATTGCTTTCAAATGATATATGAAAAGGGTAAATACTACCCGCTGCCAGACCTTGCTCAATAATTCAGACATATTGAAATAATGAATTACCCGGCTACACTGCAACAAATATTAAAAAAAATACTAACATTGCAACATTTTTTTTTAATTCATCACAACAATTACTCTCAGGGCTTGAAGGCCGTAAATGTGATAAATATGCAGACATACACAACTATACAGGACGAACTTTTATTTGGTAAAGGTTTCACTTTAAGCTATTTTTTTTATTCTTACATAGAAATACATTCAACATTTATTCTCCTTAAAGAAGTATTTACAAATTATCTTTCCAGGAGTTTATTAAATTAATACTCATTTTAGAGTATTCTTCATTTTGAAGTATTTGTAGATGCTCTTCTTAGGAATATTTATGAGCACTCCATCCTGGAGTATTGATAAACACTCCAAGTGTTCATTGTAATTCTCTGCACAACTTGATAAAGATCTTAGAGCGAGAGTTTTCACAAATTAAGCTTTATCCTTATGCATGTGCCTTTGACTAATGCCCCTATTATATTTCATATTTCTTGAAGCATTAAACCCGTGTGAGTAAAATTACTCACGATATGATGATGGAGGATCTTTTACCATCAGGAGTCAGCCAGCTGATTTCTTTCCTTACTGTTTATCCTCAAGCAATAAAATTCAACAGAGGAACATCATCACCTTATGTATAATTCCTCTCACTTGGATCAGTGAAATAAAAACTCATCTCCTAGTCTTGCATCGCTAGGCACACAAGCTAGGGGGCCAAAGGCTGCAAACCTCACTCAAGGAAAAGGATCTTTGGGTGAGCATCATACGGAGCACATCTCCTGAGGTACACATCAAACAAATAACTGCTGCAGTTACGAAGACTCAGATGAATCACAGAGATGTTAGGAAGTATTTCTTCAGTCACAGATTGTCGGAAGTGCCATATGGTTAGAAGCATGTAGTGAGGCAGGCTCTATACATAGATTTAGCAGAGGTATGATAAAGTTGGCGCAGAGATGACCCAGTAGCGGCCAGTAAGGGGTGCCTCAGGGAGTTGGACTCGACCCTGCAACCTGGACACAGGAGTGAGTAACTAGGTGAGTACATCAAACAAATAACTGCTGCAGTATACGGGCGCCTGGCAAACCTGAAAACAGCATATCGACATGTAAGGAGTCATTCACAACACTACACCATGTACGTCAGGCCCATATTGGTGTATGCAGCAGCAGTATGCAACCCACACCTGGTCAAGAACGTCAAGAAATTAGAGAAATTGCAAAGATTTTCAACAATAATAATACTGGAGCTAAGGGGTTTGTCCTACGAGGAGAGGTTAAAGGAACTCAACCTGACAACACTGGACGACAGGAGGGATAGGGGGGACACAACGACATATAAAATAATGAGAGGAATTGACAAGGTGAATAGGGAAAGGATGTTTCAGAGATGGGACACAGCAACAAGAGGTCACAACTGGAAGATGAAAACTCAGATGAGTTACAGGGATGTTAGGAATTATTTCTTCAGTCATAGAGTTGTCAGGAAGTGGAACAGTCTGGAGAGTAATGTAGAAGAGGCAGGATCCATACATTGATTTAAGAAGAGATACGATAAAGCTCATGGAGCAGGAAGAGAGTGGACTTAGTAACGACCAGCGAAGAGGAGGGGCCAGTAGGTATGACCCGGCCACTGCAATCACAAATAGGTGAGTACACTTAAGTGAGTACACACACACACATACACACACACACACACACACACACACACACACGGTGGCCTAGTGGTAAAGCTCTCGCTTCACGCACGAAGGGCCCGGGTTCTATTCCCGACGGGGCGGAAACATTTCGAAGTGTTTCCTTACACACACACACACACATACATACAACAGGCTTAGTGTCAAATCGACATGTGCCTAGGACAAAATGGTAACTAACTAACACACACACACTCCCTGATAAAGCTCAGGGAGCAGGGAGCGTGACCCAGTAGCGGCCAGTGAAGAGGCGGGGCCAGGAGATATGACTCGACCCCTGCAACCACAACTAGGTGAGTACAACTAGGTGAGTACACACACATACACACACACACACACACACACACACACACACACACACATACACGCACACACACACACACACACACACACACACACAAAGGGGTCAGTCCTAGGACCAGTGCTTTTCTTGGTATATGTGAATGACATGACGGTAGGAATAGACGATGTGAAGTTAATGAGAAGAATCAAATTAGATGAGAATCAAGCAGGGCTACAAAGCGACCTGGACAGGCTGGACACCCCGCCAAATGCAAAGTCATGAAGATCGGGAAGGGCAAAGAAGACCGCAGACAGAGTATAGGCTAGGTGGCCAAAGACTGCAAACCTCACTCAAGGAGAAAGATCTTGGGGTGAGTATAATACCGAGCACGTCTCCGGAAGCACACATCAACCAGATAACTGCTGCAGCATATGGGCGCCTGGCAAACCTGAGAATAACGTTCCGATACCTCAGTAAGGAATCGTTCAAGACACTGTACACCGTGTACGTCAGGTCCATACTGGAGTATGCAGCACCAGTTTGGAACCCACACCTGGTCAAGCATGTCAATAAATTAGAGAAAGTGCAAAGGTTTGCAACAAGGCTAGTTCCAGAGCTAAGGGAATGTCCTACGAAGAAAGGTTAAAGGAAATCGGTCTGACGACACTGAAGGACAGGAGGGTTAGGGGAGACATAATAACGACATACAAAATACTGCGAGGAATAGATAAGGTGGATAGAGACAGGATGTTCCAGAAATGGGACACAGACACAAGAGGTCACAATTGGAAGTTGAAGACTCAGATGAGTCAAAGGGATATTAGGAAGTATTTCTTCAGCCACAGAGTTGTCAGGAAGTGGAATAGTCTGGCAAGTGAGGTAGTGGAGTCAGGAACAATACATAGCTTTAAGACGAGGTATGATTAAGCTCACGGAGCAGGGAGAGAGAGGACCTAGTAGTGATCAGTGATGAGGCGGGGCCAGGAGCTGAGTATCGACCCCTGCAACCACAAATAGGTGAGTACACACAAACAAACACAATCACACACACACACACAAATGATCTATAGCAATGAGTGACATGTTCCTGGAGACGGAGTATATACCGGAACGCTGGAAAACTGCAAACGTGATATTAACACACAAGCAGAGGAATTATAAGCCATGTAGACATGTAGACTTTTCCGAATATTGGAGAAGATAATCAGGAAGTGAGTGGTTGAACATCTAGAGACGTAGGATTTTTTTGCAGAAAGCCAGCATGGATTTAGGGAAGGTAAGTCTTATCTTCAGTACAATGCAAGTTTAAATATATTAATGCAGAGTAAATGTGGTCAACACATTTTCAAAACTACTAAACTTTTTTTTACATGATTTTCTATTTGTATTATTATATTGGTGAAGAGCCACCATGGTGAGCAACAACTTCACCAAACGAGCTATTTGTGGAATTAAAAACAAATTGGATAACACCGAGCTGTCAGTTTAACTTGTGGTTACACCACCGTTTACAACTTGTTTTACACTTTTTCTCTTCTACTGTAAAAAGTCTGTACGTATCAGACACTTTTTTTTTACAGTGAGACGAATTAGATCATGTACTTTTCACACGTACACGCAGAAACACACTCAAAAGCACGCAGGATAGATAGTAAATTGCATTTTCTTGGACTGTAAGAAGGCTTTTGACAGTTCCACACAAGAGATTAGTGCAAAAGTTGGAGGACCAGGCAGGGATAACAGGGAAGGCACTGTAATGGATCAAAAAATACCTGACAGGAAGGCAACAGTGACTCATGGTACCTAACGAGGTGTCAGACTGGGCACCTGTGACGGGCGGGGTACCACTGGGGTCGGTCCTAGGACCAGTGCTGTTTCTTGTATGTATGAATGAAAGGCGGAAGGGATAGACTCAAAAGCGTCCCTGCTTGCAGACGATGTGAAGCTAATGAAAAGAATTCAATCGGACGAGGATCAGGGAGGACTACAAAGGGATCTGGACTGGCTGCAAGCCTGATACAGCAACTGGCTCTTAGAATTTAACTGCACCAAGGGCAATGTCATGAAGATTAGAGAAGGGCAAAGAAGACCGCAGACAGAGTACAGTCTAGGGGCTAAAGACTGCAAACCTCCATTAAGGAAAAAAATCTTGGGGTGAGCATAATACCGAGCACATCTCCTGAGGCACACATCAATCAGATAACTGCTGCAGCATACGGACGGCTGGCAAACCTAGGAATAGCGTTCCGACACCTCAGTAAAAAATCGTTCAGAACTCTTTAAACAGTGTACGTCAGACCCATACTGGAGTATGCAGCACCAGTTTGGAACCCACACCTGATCAAGCACGTCAAGGAATTAGAGAAAATGCAAAGGTTTGCAACGAGACTAGTCCCGGAGCTAAGGGGCATTTCCTACGAGGAGAGGTTAAGGGAAATCATCCTGACGACACTGGAGGACAGGAGAGATAGGGGGGACATGATAACGACATATACAATACTGCGAGGAATTGACAAAGTGGACAGAGATGATACATAGCAACAAGAGGTCACAGTTGGAAGCTGAAGACTCAGATGAATCACAGGGATGTTAGGAAGTATTTCTTCAGTCACAGAGTGGTCAGGAAGTGGAATAGTTTGAGAAGCGATGTACTGGAGGCAGAATCCATTCATAGCTTCAAGAATAGGTATGATGAAGCTCAAGGCGCAGGGAGAGTGACCCAGTAGCGGCCAATGAAGAGGCGGGGCCAGGAGCTATGAATCGACCTCTGCAACCACAACTAGGTGAGTACACACACACACAGAGCCACACATACTCAATAAGCCAAGTATCCATCGACAAGTACCTTTGACAACCGGAGCTAAGGGGCATGTCCTACGAGGAGAGGTTAAGGGAAATCGACCTGACGAGACAAGGTGGACAGGGACAGGATGTTCCAACGAGGGGTCATAATTGGAAGTCGAAGACTCATATGAGTCACAGGGATGTTAGGAAGGATTTCTTCAGTTATAGAGTTGTCATGAAGTGGAATAGTGTGGAGAGTGAGGCAGTGGAGGCAGGATCCATACATAGCTTCAAGAAGAGTTCTGATAAAGCTTATGGAACAGGGAGTGAGTGGACCTAGTAGCGACCAGTGAAGAGGTGGGGCCAGGAGATGTGACTCGACCCCTGCAACCACAACTAGGTGAGTACACACACACACACACACACACACACACAAAGTATGGCTGTTAGGATGAACAAAAGGCCGAACCAATTACCAAGTACTGTGATAGAGGCTAGGACCTTGGGTGGCTTTAAAAAGAGATTGGACAAATATATGAGTGGGAGGGGCTGGGTTTGATTTGTGTCGTGAGTACGGGAATAAATTTTTAGGTAGTGGTGGTTTTGATAAGGACCTGCCTTGTATGGGCCAGTAGGCCTTCTGCAGTGTTCCTCCATTCTTATGTTCTTATGTAATTACACAAGGGTCCTCTCCCCGGCATCCCTTCACAACGCGTCGTTAGGCTGTGTAATCAAATCCTACGCTGACGAGAGTCAAGGAATAAGTACAAATAAAGTGAGCTTGTGCACACCTATTCTCCCCTCCCCCCTTGCTGTGTGTGTATGTACTCACCTACATGTGGTCGCAGGGGTCGATTCACAGCTCCTGGTCTTGCCTCTTCGTTGATGTGTGTATATTTGTGTGTTAGTTCTTTAGCTACCAGTTGTCAAAGGTACTTGTCAATGGATACTTGGCTTATTGTGTATGTGTGGCTGTGTGTGTGTGTGTGTGTTGTGTGTGTGTGTGTGTGTGTGTGACTCACCTATTTGTGGTTGCAGGGGTCGAGTCATAGCTCCTGGCCCGCCTCTTCACTGATTGCTACTAGGTCCTCTCTCTCTCTCCCTGCTCCACGAGCTTTATCAAACCTAGTCTTAAAACTATGTATGGTTCCTGCCTCCACTATGTCGCTTTCTAAGCTATTCCACTTCCTGACAACTCTATGACTGAAGAAATACTTCCTAACATCCCTTTGACTCATAGGAGTCTTCAACTTCCAATTGTGACCCCTTGTTTCTGTGTCCCCTCTCTGGAACATCTTGTCTCTGTCCACCTTATCTATTCCTCGCAGTATTTTATATGTCGTTATCATGTCTCCCCTAACCCTCCTGTCCTCTAGTGTCGTCAGGCCGATTTCCCTTAACCTTTCTTCGTAGGACAATCCCCTTAGCTCTGGGACTAGTCTTGTTGCAAACCTTTGCACTTTCTCTAATTTCTTGACGTGCTTGACCAGGTGTGGGTTCCAAACTGGTGCTGCATACTCCAGTATGGGCCTGACGTATATGGTATACAGAGTCTTGAATGATTCCTTAGTGAGGTATTGGTGTGTGTGGCTGTGTGTGTGTGTGTATGTGTGGGTGTTTGTGTGTTGAAGTGTGTTTTGTGTATGAATGCGTATGCATATGGATGAGTTTTTGTGTACGTTTCTGCGTGTTGGTGTGTGTGTGTTTCTGCGTGTACGTGTGTACAGTATATGGTCTAATTCGTCTCACTGTAAAAAAAAAGTGTCTGATACGTACAGACTTTTTACAGTAGAAGAGAAAAAGTGTAAAACAAGTTGTAAACGGTGGTGTAACCACAAGTTAAACTGATAGCCCGGTGTTATCCAATTTGTTTTTAATTCCACAAATAGCTCGTTTGGTGAAGTTGTTGCTCACCATGGTGGCTCTTCACCAATATAATAATACCAATAGAAAATCATGTAAAAAAGATTAGTAGTTTTGAAAATGTGTTGACCACATTTACTCTGCATGAATGTATTTAAACTTTCATGTGTACTGAAATTCTGGATTGCAATGGGAACATTTACTCACCTATATGTACTCATATGTATGTGGTTGCAAGGGTTGATTCACAGCTCCTGTCCCCGACTCTTCGCTAGACGCTCCTAGAGTTTTATCATACCTTTTCTTAAGGCTATGTATGGAATTTGCCTTATTTCTGTGGAGAAAATTCTCAAAAGGAGGGGGGGTATGCGCCCTTTCTACCCTTGTTAAGGGAAAAACCCTTTCCGCCCTTAGGAAGGGGCCAGACGAGGCGAGTCTGGGTGCATAAACAAATTAACACAGACCAGATGTACTGACCACAGTGTGTCACGTTGTCTGACCAAGTAGCAGCGAGTGTATATGTGAGTTAATAGACATTTGAGATAAATGTAAATCTTTGCCGTAACAGGAAAATTATGGTAAACTGCTGTATTAGTTTCTACACTTTAACAATACAATCATGTGTTCCAGTGATCAAAGTATTTAGAGAACACAAGCATTTTTATTGCCACTTGTAGCACCAAGTAGCAATTGTTGAAATTGTGCTGATATCAGCGATACAAGCCCCACGAGGCACCACAAGGCTGCAAGAGGCACCACGAGGATTAGATTGAATTCGGCCTCCGAACGGGTCATACGGCCACGGAAAGGACGGGAGCTACGGCGGTTTAACCTAACAAAGACATTAGTCGTACGCGTCCGTTATTATAATTTAATCTCCACTAACGTCGGGAAATAAGATAAGAACTCTGTTCCAGCGTGTTTAGTGAATAACATCGTTGTATATTCAGAAGTGTGCGCAGCTTTTTATTACTGCTAAAAGACAAACTTAAAGACAATCGCAAGTGAACTCCATAAAAACAAGATGGTGACTCATCAGCGGCATTCTACAATCAAGACAGCATTTCCGCCGTATATGGTGGAGTCAACACCATCACTCACGTTACACGAGCAAGGTATGTTTTTGTGTTCTTGTCAGGCAGGGGACTGCGCAGTTCTTGTATTTCAAGAGCATCAAAATTTACCTATTGATGGCGGTTATGCGTGGACTTTTAAGTCCAAACACGTGAGTGTTAATTCAGTCTGGAGTTAATGACTGAAGATATGAGCATACGCTCCTTTGGGGCAATATATTTTATAACCACGTGTAATTTTTACCATACAGCCCGGTGGAGAATGAGGCCATAGATGTATCCTCTGTGAAGAAGTCGGGGATGGCTGCGACTCCTTGGATTCATCAATAAGCTAAGTATTAGCAATACAGTTCATTATATCGTAGGAGCACATTCCTCCACAATTTCACTCTCCAGGTTAATTCACTTCCTGATAACTTTAAGGCTGAAGAAATACTTCCGAACATCCATATGACTCATCTGAGTTATTAACTTCTAGTTGTGCCCCCTCGTTCCTGTGTCCCATCTCTGAAACATTGTAGCCATGTTCACCTTGTCAGTTCCTCTCAGTATTTTATATGTCGTTATCATGTCCCCCCAATCTCTCCTGTCCTCCAGTTTTATTAGGTTGAGTTCCCTTAACCTCTTCTCGTAGGACATACCCTTTAACTCCGGGACTAGTCTTGTTGCAAACTTTTACATTTTCTCCAATTATGTGTTTGACCAGGTGTGGGTTCCATACCGGTGCTGCATACTCCAATATGGGCCTGACGTAAATGGTGTACAGTGTTGTTAATGACTCCTTACTTAGATGTTGAAATGCTGTTCTTAGGTTTCCCAGGCGCCAATACGCTGAAGCGGTTATTTGGTTACTGTGTGCCTCAGGATATGTGCTCGGTATCATGCTTACCCCAAGATCCTTTTTCTTGAGTGAGGTTTGCAGTGTTTGACCCCTGATCATGTACCATTTGTCAGACCAGGCTTACAGCCCGTCCAGATCCCTTTGTAGTCCTACTTGATCCTCGTCCACTTGTGTTCTCCTCATCAGTTTCACACTGTCTGCGAACAGGGACACCTCTGAGTCTATCCCTTCTGTCATGTCATTCACATATACAAGAAACAGCACCAGACAGAGGACTGACCTTTGTGGAACCCCACTCGACACATGCGCCCACTCTGACACCTTATCACTTACCAACACACATTGTTTCCTTACTGTCAGGTATTCCCTGATCCACTGCAATAATTTCCCTGCTATTCCTGCCTGCTCTTCTAGCTTTTCAACCAGTCTCTTGTGTGGTACTGTGTCGAAAGCTTTTTACAGTCCAAGAAGATGCAGTCTACTCATTGTACTCATCTTGTCTTACTTCTGTTACCTTGTCGTAGAACTCCAGTAGGTTTGTGACACAGGATTTCCTATTCCTGAAACCCTGCTAGTTGTCATGTATGAGTCCGTTTCTTTCTAGGTGCTCAACCACTCTTCTCCTGACAACCTTCTCCATGATTTAACATGCTATACATGACAGCGACACTGGTCTGTAGTTTATTGCTGCTTGTCTGTCTCCCTTCTTAAACGTTATGACCACATTTGCTCTCTTCCACACCTCAAGCAGTTACCCTGTTTCAATATTTTTATTGAAGATTGTTGTTAGTGGCACACGCAGTGTTTCTCTCAGGATCCATGGAGAGATGTTGTCTAGGCCCACAACCTTCAAGGTATTTAGTTTACATAGCAATTTCTTCACCTCGTCCTCAGTTGCGTGTAGTGTTTCCAGCACTTGTTGGCGTCGTCCCTACCACCCCGGTTTGCTGGGAGTCTTTCTCTCTCCATTGTGAATTCCTCCCTAAATCTCTTGTTGAGCTCTTCACATACTTTCTGGTCATTTCTTGTGATTTCCCCTCCTTCCTTCCTCAGCCTGATTTCCTGGTTTTTGACTGTCTTTTTTCCTCCTGATGTGGCTGTGTAACAGCTTTGGGTTAGATTTGGTTTTCAATGTTATGTTATTCTCATACATAAGAACATAAGAACATAAGAAAGAAGGAACACTGCAGCAGGCCTACTGGCCCATGCGAGGCAGGTCCAAATTCTCCAACGGCTTAAGCTCAATGCCCCGACCCAGCCAGGTCAGGTTACATTCACTTAAGGAAGGAGCACTGCATCTGACCTTAGTAGCACAACCTAGTCAGGACCAATTCACACCCAACCGCACCCACTCATATAATTGTCCAGCCGACCACCTGGTCAGGTCACTTCCACTTAAGGAATTAGTACAGGTCAGGTTACATTCACTTAAGGAAGGAGCACTGCATCTGACCTAGTACAAGCTCACACCCATCCACACCCACTCATGTATTTATCTAACCTATTTTTAAAACTACACAACGTCTTAGCATCTATGACGGTACTCGGGAGTTTGTTCCACTCATCCACAACTCTATTACCAAACCAGTGCTTTCCTATATCCTTCCTGAATCTGAACTTTTCCAACTTGAAACCATTGCTGCGAGTCCTGTCTTGGTTGGATATTTTCAGCACGCTATTTACATCCCCTTTGTTTATTCCTGTTTTCCATTTGTACACCTCAATCATATCCCCCTAATTCTACGCCTTTCTAGAGAGTGCAGATTCAGGGCCCTCAGTCTATCCTCATAGGGAAGATTTCTGATACATGGGATCAACTTTGTCATCCTCCTCTGTACGTTTTCCAGTGCATTCCGCGGGGCCTCCTTCCTTATCTACGCATATTTGTTTCTGGCATTTTGGCTCTGCTTCTTATTTTCTTGGGTCCTTTGCCTTTTTTACTTTTCCATGTTCTAGCGCACTTAATAATAATAATAATAATAATAATAATAATAATAATAATAATAATAATAATAATAATAATAATTATAATAATATCTTTATTTACTACAAGTACATGTACAAGGTATACAGGCCTAGCTGACATCAATGACATACTACTATATAGAAAGTCCCTTGTTATGCAGAGCATTTCGGGCAAATTAGGTCCTTGTCCCAGGATGCGACCCACACCAGTCGACTAACTCCCAGGTACCCATTTTACTGATGGGTGAACATAGACAACCGGTGTAAAGAAACACGCCCAATGTTTCTACCCGAGCTGGGAATCGAACGCAGACCCTCGCCGTGTGAAGCGAGAGCTTTAGCGATCAGGCCACGGGGCACCGTGGCCTGAATTATGGGTCATCTCTCGTCTTCAAATTGTTTCTGCTGCTCTTGGGAACGAACTTCTCCGCATCCCTGCACTTTGTGGCCATGTGCTCCATCATTTCATTTATTGTGTTTCACTTCAGTTCTCTTTCCCACTGGACCTCATACAGGAATTACCTCATACCTCTTTGGTCCCCTTTTTTGGAATTTGGCTTCTCCTAAATTTCTCGTGCTGCTTCACTCTCCATTGTTTACTATGTATTCGAAACTCAGGACCACAAGCACCGAGGGGTCTTTCATATGTAATATCCCCAGTGTCGGAACAGCTCAAGGTGAATAAAATATCCAGCCTTGCTGTTTTTTTTTTCTTTTCTCTCTCTCTAGTTATGTTTCTAACATGTTGGTGCCTAAAGTTTTCCAGTACCACCTTCAACATTTAGCCCTACACGTTTCTGGTCCCCTTTGTGGTTCCAGGTTTTCCCAGTCAATTTTCTTGTGGTTGATATCCCCCATACCTAGTAACTTTGCCCTGCCTATATGGACCCTTCTGGCCACCTCAGTTCATGTGTCTACCATTTCTCTGTTGTTCTCATAATACTCTTGTCTTGGTCTCTTGCTATTCTTTGGAGGGTTATTCATACATTTCTGCAATCACCACCTTGGGAATCCAATCTGAAGAGTTCCTAGTACTGTAGTCACCTGCTTTCCCTCTGTCCATACCGCCCATATCCTAAAAACTCTAATGGTTTTTGATGAGCAGATCAATTCCTTCTGCCCCTCTGTTTCCTCTGTCTTTCCTCAGGATCTGATAATCAGCCAGGAAGATAGCGTATGTTATGATACCCATGAGTTTCGTTTAAATGATTGCTATGATGTCTGGGGATACGTCCATGATTCGTTCATGCCACTTCTGAGACTTATTTGTTATTCCATCTGCACTGGTGTACCATACCTTCATCTTCTTTTCCACCACTGTATTCTGGGAGGTGGCAGAGGGAGGGGGGTGGGAGCGGGCTGGGGGATATTATGAGAGGCTTCTGTGAAGGTGGTGTTTGTGCTGGGGGGGGGGGATGAGTAGGGTCTGTGGGTGAGGGTTGTGGTTCTTTTTTTGGGTTATTGTGTTTGGTTGTAGTGGGGTGGCAGGGTTAAAAGGCAGAGTGATCCAGTGGATCAAGTACTAAATGAGATAAGGCAGAGGGTATCAGTAAGGAAAGAGACATTTGAATGGGAGAGAGTATGACCTATCAGAAAGGACTGAGGCTTATGTTTACTGGTGTAGAAGTAATGCTAAGAATTAAAAAAATAACAATGGTAAACTCCAAAGAGACCTCAATAAACTGCATAAGAGGTCAGACAAGTGACTGCGGGAAGGAAAGGGCAGACTAGACATCGAGTACAGCATCGGCGAAGAGAAGCTGCAAATATTAGAGAGTGAAGAGGACCTGGGGTGAATATAACACCTAGTATATCACCAGAATTTCATGTAAACCATATAACAGCAGCGGCATACGTAAAATTAGCAAACTTCACAATAGTATTCAGAGCCTAATACATGATAAATGTTAAGCCAGTCATTGACTACATAGCCCCAGTGTGAAGACCCACACTTGGTCAAGTACATGAAGAAACTGAAGAAGTCCTAAGGTATGTTACTACGCTAGTACCAGAAATGTAAAGAATGCACTGTGAGGAGACGTGGAAGGAAATTAACTTGTAAAAGGATTACCTTAAACATAAATATAAAGCAACGGTGATGAGCTTAATATAAATAAACCCTGATGAAATGATAATGTCCAGAAAGTCAACTGGAATGTTAAAAAATATACCATGACTATTTTAAATGCATGTGCAATGAATGTTTTATATTTTTTCTACACAAAAGTTTTTTGGTAGTTGTTGATTTTCAGAAGGGGAGGAGGGGAAGGATAATATGGTTGGTTAATGAAAATGGAAGGTCGTTAAGGAATGGGTGTTTTGTAGTTTTATGTTTGTTTTGCGAGGTCTGAAAGTAACTACGATTAATAATCTCTTTGGGTGGCTTAACTCTGAGCGCCTGTTGTCATGCTCAAGAAGGGATCATAAGTTGTTTGAGTTCTCTAGGCATACTAATAGGAGTAACAAAATTGAACTGGGGAGAGAAAATGAAAAGGCTCTGGGATAAGAGCAGAAGGGCTTGATTTTTAATAGGCTTCGGAAAAATTGGCACTATGGGAGGAACTGGAATTACAAGAATCTTGTAAGTTAATTTTTGTGTGTTTTAGGGAAGAAAGTGTATCTAGTTGTCGAAGGTTCTATATTTTTAGAGTTAGGAGTTAGGGATAAAAATAACATAAGAGGTTAGGAAAATCGTAGATGCTCCTAAATCTGGAGATGTTACGTTGCCAGTATTGGCAACGTAACAGTAGTGTCTTATTCTTACACTATGAAAGGGAGGGGAGGTCATAGTAGAGCTGATCAGACAGCCAGAAAGGGTGAGAGGACAGCAGGACTAAATAGACCTTGACCAAGTGGTACCTTTCACAGGTAATGTGTAAGTTTATGGGTGAACTGTAGTGGACTACTTATCTCTAAGAGAATATTTGGTCATTTGATTCTGCATTCCCAAATTTTCATAACTGTGTATTAGTTAACTGTAAAAAAAACCATTAATATTATCTTACTTCTCTACCTATAAAAAAATTTCCTAATATTCTTAAATTCTTCTTTAAAGAGTAATTGTATATTACCCAAACTTTCATCACTGGTGTACAAAATAATAGCATTTCCTCATATACATTGGTATATTATTTCCCCATTTTATAATTTCCCAAACTATTAACTAAGGGCAGCGTAAGTGGCAACATTTACTCTGCAAATGAGTTCACCCTGTCCAGTTGGATAAGTTTAAGTGGTATTAAGTGTTCTTTCGATGGGTGAGAAGGAAACTCGTCCAATTACCTTCAGCTCTCCAGTTCCACTCGGTGACGGTAGATGATCCTCATACAACACTGCAACACAAATAACTGCATTAATGTACGTAAGTGAAAGCTCATTGTGAGTGGATAATATGGTTGGAGTCAAACTTTAATGAAAGATGACTTTAACTACTGCAAACAGACTAGGACAATGAAGATCCTCATTGTGACCCATGTTTAAGTACTCAACTATGTGGAACCTACAGTGAGAACATAAAAACAATATTGTGGATAATGGGTGACAGCTTGACAATATAACAAGACTTGTTGTTAACCCTAATTAGTGGAAGTTTACACTACTGTGTTCGTAACAGAGAGTGTATGCAATCAAGCGTCTCATTAAAATAGGAACTCAACCCAGAGGACAGTATTTAAATAAAATACAGTAACAAGAGTAACACACACACACACACACACACACACACACACACACACACACACACACACACACACACACACATAATACCGAGCACATCTCCTGAGGCGCACATCAATCAGATAACTGCTGCAGCATACGGGCAGCTGGCAAACCTAAGAATAGCGTTCCAATACCTCAATTAGGAATCATTCAAGACTCTGTATACCATATACGTCAGGCCCATACTGGAGTATGCAGCACCAGTTTGGAACCCACACCTGGTCAAGCACGTCAAGAAATTAGAGAAAGTGCAAAGGTTTGCAACAAGACTAGTCCCAGAGCTAAGGGGATTGTCCTACGAAGAAAGGTTAAGGGAAATCGGCCTGACGACACTAGAGGACAGGAGGGTTAGGGGAGACATGATAACGACATATAAAATACTGCGAGGAATAGATAAGGTGGACAGAGACAAGATGTTCCAGAGAGGGGACACAGAAACAAGGGGTCACAATTGGAAGTTGAAGACTCCTATGAGTCAAAGGGATGTTAGGAAGTATTTCTTCAGTCATAGAGTTGTCAGGAAGTGGAATAGCTTAGAAAGCGACATAGTGGAGGCAGGAACCATACATAGTTTTAAGACTAGGTTTGATAAAGCTCATGGAGCAGGGAGAGAGAGGACCTAGTAGCAATCAGTGAAGAGGCGGGGCTAGGAGCTATGACTCGACCCCTGCAACCACAAATAGGTGAGTCACACACACACACACACACACACACACACACACACACACACACACACACACACCAAGTGCAAAGTCATGAAGATTGGGGAAGGGCAAAGAAGACCGCAGACGGAGTACAGCCTAGGGGGCCAGAGACTGCAAACCTCAATCAAGGAAAAAGATCTTGGGGTGAGTATAACACCAGACACATCTCCTGAGGCGCACATCAACCAAATAACTGCTGCAGCATATGGGCGCCTAGCAAACCTAAGAACAGCATTCCGACATCTTAATAAAGAATCGTTCAGGACCCTGTACACTGTGTACGTTAGGCCCATATTGGAGTATGCAGCACCAGTTTGGAACCCACACCTAGCCAAGCATGTGAAGAAGCTCGAGAAAGTGCAAAGGTTTGCAACAAGACTAGTCCCGAGCTAAGGGTATGTCCTACGAGGGAGGTTAAGGGAAATCGACCTGACGACACTGGAGGACAGGAGAGATAGGGGAGACATGATAACAACATATAAGATACTGAGAGGAATTGACAAAGTGGACAGAGACAGAATGTTCCAGAGATGGGACACAACAACAAGGGGACACAGATGGAAGTTGAAGACTCAGATGAATCACAGAGATGTTAGGAAGTATTTCTTCAGTCACAGAGTTGTCGGGAAGTGGAATAGTTTAGGAAGCGATGTAGTGGAGGCAGGCTCTATACATAGCTTTAAGCAGAGGTATGATAAAGCTCATGGCGCAGGGAGAGTGACCCAGTAGCGGCCAGTGAAGAGGCGGGGCCAGGAGCTTTGACTCGACCCCTGCAACCACAACTAGGTGAGTACAACTAGGTGAGTACACACACACGCACGCATATACAACAGACCTAGTGTCTAATCGACATGTGCTTAGGACAAAATGATAACTAACAGTGGCAGTGAGCACTCAGTAAGGATAACAAGGCTAGTTGCTAGAGACTAGCATGTACACGTACCCGTATTTCAGAGTTTGTCTCAGAGAGTAGTTTGTACATTAACGTCAGGAATTAGCACACACACAAGGTTTTTGACTTGCTTCCTGGCAGAAAAAAAAAAGTTAAACACCCGAGACAATAAGATTCACAGGCCAATGTTAAAAGTTGTGTAGGGACATGACCACCTCTTAGTACTACACGTCTCTACCGTAAGTTCACAAGAAATCAAACTTGATTTAGTTACGAGTTTAGAGCTACGTGTAGGTACATTAAGGCAAAGCAGAATACGTTCGTATTACCAGAGATTCAGGAGTATAGCTTCTCCATTAATTGGAAAGCAAAATTATCATTCGGATTAGCTGAATTAACCGGACTCTGACACTTATGCAACATATGGGAATCTTTATTCAGGAAACGTTTCGCCACACAGTGGCTTCATCAGTCCAATATAAAGCAGAAATGGGTAAGGAAGGGAGGAGTTTGAGATAATCAGTCCCTCAGCCTCAAACTCCTCCTCTCCTTACCCCTTTCTGCTTTGTATTGGACTGATGAAGCCACTCTGTGGCGAAACGTTTCCTTAACAAAGATTCCCATTTATCACATTACGGGACTCTGAAGGGCACAGTCAAAATTCCATGAAGAGATATGTGAACTTCCAAATGAGCATAGAAGCATATACTTTAACCTCAGCACCAGCCACACCAGACTAACATGTGAGTATATTAGGGAATTATGTTAAGAACCTCGAGACACAAAACCAATGTATAGACGCATAAAACTAGCAAGGGAAACCACTGTTTACTTCTCAACTGCTAAAACCCAGGACCCCTCAAGGAAGGTTCTTTGATCTAAGGGGCTCTTGATCTAAGGAATTGGATCTGTGCTCCAGTTCCCTGAATACCTTCCACATTCCCCCTCCCCCACAGATTCTGCATAATCCTACGGGGTTAACGCTCTCCTTGATTTTAATAATAATATTACTAAAACCCAGGACAGAACAGAACCAACTAGGCTTACTAAGTCGAGCACTATACATAAGAATAGCATCCTGCGCATCAGGATTAAGGTACACCTTGAGCCTAGCTGCAGGAAACTAAAGTAAACATACTGTATAGGACCTGCTAGGTGTACGAGTCCCAAGTCCAAGTAACTGTAAAGGTGAGATCCCTAAATCATTCACCTAGCAACCAGTGACCCGAATACATATCTTTCTACGCCAGAATACACGAGATGACTGGCGCTCTAGGTCAAGTGATTCATATCCATGTATGTTCTAGAGCAGTGATTCCCAAAGTGGGCGGTACCGCCCCCTGGGGGTGGTGGAAAGATCTAAGGTGGGGGGCGTTGAGGAAACAAGGGGTGGTAAGGGGGCATGAAGGTGGCATCAGAACCAAGGGAGAGTTTGTTTTACAAAATCTATATGACAAAATCTAAGTCACGAACAAAGAATAAAATTAACATAGAGTTATACACGAAACCATAGTTTTATTTTATGTTGTGGTCCGAAGTCGGGGTTAAAAGTCCGAACGTTTGTTCCCAACATTATATTTAGTAGACGAGGCTTCAGTGTAGTCGCCAAGCTTCTTTACAAGCTTAGACACAGAATGAAATTACTGAACGCGGTGATCTAAGACTTCTTCCTAGTGCCTTCAAGACTGATATTGAGAAGCTGATGTTCCTGCACATCCATCTCATTAAAATTGTGAAGACAATGTAGTTACAGATGAGAAATAAATTTACCCTTTCATATTGTTAAATAAATTGGTTTACTATGATAATTTTTTGTGAAATAAATACGTTTGTTTATAGTGCTAGATTAATTATTGTTTTGATTTTGCAGTAAAACTAATACCAAGAAAGAGGTGTGTTCTTATGTGTGTGTGTGTGTGTGTTTATGTGGAGGGAGGGAAGAGGGGCGCTAGCCACGTGGCCTGGGAGCCAATAGGGTGGCAGCGTGAAAAGTTTGAGAACCATTGGTCTAGAACAAGGGCTCTTAACCGGGTGTACCTATATCTCCGGGGTAAGGGACTCGATCTCTGAACAGTTTAAAAAAAAAATGATTAGATTAAAATAAACTATCAGCTGCTCTGTTCCTAGCTATCCATATATAGTGTAAAACCAAGCTATTGAGATCTTTTGAAGTCATACTGGTACCTAATAGGACTGGTGATGTGATAAATGGACTGGTGATGATGAAGATGCTCTCTACAGTCTGGTGACATGGGGTGTGAGGACACATTGGGGGTCTGTAATCGTGAAAACGTTAAGTACTCCTGGTCTAGATTATTATAATAATCAAAAGAAGCGCTAAACCACAAGGGTTATACAGCTCTCCTGGTCTAGAGAAAATAAATTTTGCCTCACCAATCTGCCACAACGTCTGCTACACTCCAACCAGATCCTCACTGGATATCTACCTCAGTTTATCAACATGGGAGACACAAACCATACCACGGGTGGGGTTCGAACCCGCGGTCAGAGAGTCTCAAAACGCGGGTTCAAACCCCACCCGTGGTATGGTTTGTTTGCAATCGTGTCATTGCGATTTCGTGAGTCATGGGAGACACGAATGGAGGAGACTTCAGGATGAGTACTTAACTACGAGTTGGGGAGTCACCTTTACACATAGGAAAAAAAAAACGTTTTTCATGGTGATTCAACTGGTCACCTCAACCAGTGTCTACCTGGAGTCTACCTTGAAAGTGTTCCGAGAATCAACACTCTTGCAGCCCAGTCCCAGACCAGTCCTTCCGAATAATTTATTTGTCAACTATGCTGTTGGTGCTTGTCGCACAAAATAAAACGCATGCTCAACAGCACGGCTGATTAGGAAATTACTTGAGTTACTTATCATTTCCCTCTATAAGTCAGCCAGGTATCTGTTAGTGTTGAAATGACTTGATTCCTTGTTTTTCACTGGAAGTATTTTGCACCATCTCCGACGCCTCTTCCACTAGAAATTGTGTGTACTCACCTAATTGTGGTTGCAGGGGTCGAGACTCAGCTCCTGGCCCCGCCTCTTCGCTGTCTGCTACTGGGTCTCTGCTCTCCCTGCTCCATGAGCTTTATCATACCTTGTCTTAAAACTATGTATGGTTCCTGCCTCCACTATATCTTTCTCTAGTCCATTCCACTTCCTGACTACTCTGTGGCTGAAGAAATGTTTCCTGACATCCCTTTGACTCATCTGAGTCTTCAGCTTCCAGTTGTGTCCCCTTGTTTCTGTGTTCCCTCTCTGAAACAACCTGTCACTATCTACCTTGTCAATTCCCGCAGTATTTTGTATGTCGTTATCATGTCTCCTCTGACCCTTCTTTCCTCCAGTGTTGTTAGTCCTATTTCTCTCAACCTTTCTTCATAAGACAGACCCCTGAGTTGTGGAACTAACCTTGTCGCAAACCTTTTCACTTTCTCTAGTTTCCTTACGTGCTTGACCAGGTGTGGGTTCCAGACTGGTGCTGCATATTCTAGTATGGGCCTGACGTACACGGTATACAGTGTCTTGAACGATTCCTTGTTAAGGTAACGGAACGCTAATCTAAGGTTTGCCAGACGCCCATATGCTGCCGCAGTTATCTGGTTGATGTGTGCCTCCGGAGACGTGCTAGGCGTTATACTCACTCCAAGGTATTTCTCCTTTGCCGAGGTTTGTAGCCTTTGTCCGCCTAGCTTGTACTCTGTCAGCGGTCTTCTTTGCCCTTCTCCGATCCTCATGACTTTGCATTTGGAGGGATTGAATTCGAGAAGCCAACTGCTAGACCAGATGTCGAGCTTGTCCAGGTCTATTTGCAGCCCTGCCTGGTCCTCTTCCAATGTGATTCTCCTCATTATTTTCACATCATCCGCGAATAGAGACACTTCTGAGTCTATCCCGTCCGTCATGTCATTTACATATACCAGGAATAAGACTGGTTCTAGGACTGACCCCTGCGGTACACCACTCGTCACAGGCGCCCACTGTGATACCTCACCACGCACCATGACCCGTTGTTGCCTCCCTTTGAGGTATTCCCTGATCCATTCCAGTGCCCTTCCTGTTATACCTGCTTGTTCTTCCAACTTCTTTACTAATCTCATGTGAGGAACTGTGTCAAAGGCCTTCCTGCAGTCCAGGAAAATGCAATCAACCCACCCTTCTCTCTCCTGCCTTACCTCTGTTACTTTATCATAGAACTCTAGGAGGTTTGTTACACAGGATTTGCCTTCCCGGAATCCATGCTGTCTGGTGTTTATTATCCTGTTCCGCTCAAGGTGTTCCACCATTCTTTTCCTGATGATTTTCTCCAGGACTTTGCACACTATACATGTAAGTGACACCGGTCTATAGTTTAGTGCCTCTTTTCTGTCTCCTTTTTAAAAATGGGGACTACGTTGGCCTTCTTCCATACCTCAGGTAGCTGCCCAGTTTCAAGGTATGTGTTGAATATTGTGGTAAGTGGCACACTCAGTACCTCAGCTCCTTCCCGAAGAACCCACGGGGAGATATTGTCCGGACCCATCGCCTTTGAGGTATCGAGGTCACTGAGTAACTGCTTCACTTCCTCCTCAGATTGTGTATGCCCTCTAGCACTTGGTACATCCCTTGTTGGTGACGAACCATGTCCTGTCTACCCAGCTGCCATCCTTCCTCCATTGTGAATACTTCCTTAAACCTCAAGTTGAGCTCCTCACATACCTCTTGATCATTACTTGTGAGTTCCCCATCTTCTCTCCTCAGCCTTATCACTTGGTCCTTGACTGTTGTCTTCCTTCTGATGTGACTGAACATCAGTTTCGGGTGGACTTAACTTTCGATGCTATGTCGTTTTCGTACTGTTTCTGGGCCTCCCTCCGTACTTGTGCATACTCGTTTCTAGCTCTTCTACTAATCTCTTTGTTTACTTGGGTTCTTTGCCTTCTGTACCGTTTCCATTCTCTGATACTCTGATTCTTTGCCTCCCTGCACCTTTGGGTAAACCAGGGCTCTTTCTGGCCTTCCCATTTAAACATTTGCCTCTGGGTATAAACCGTTCCTCTGCCTCCTTGCACTTTGCCCCTACGTATTCCATCATTTCATTTATTGTCAGTCCTTCCATTTCCCTTTCCCACTGGATGTCCTGCAGGAAATTCCTCAAGCCCGTGTAGTTTCCTCTTTTAAAGTCTGGTTTGTCTCTATCGGTACTGTTTCCCCTCTCCACCTGTAGCTCTACAATGTACTCAAAGCTAAGCACCATATGGTCACTGGCTCCCAGGGGCTCTCGTGTGTTATGTCTTCAATATCTGAGCTGTTCAGGGTGAATACAAGGTCCAGTCTTGCTGGTTCATCTTCTCCCTCTCTCTGGTCGTGTCCCTGACATGTTGGTGCATCAGGTTTTCCAGTACCACGTCCATCATCTTGGCTCTCCAAGTTTCTGGACCCCCACGTGGTTCATGGTTCTCCCAGTCGATCTCCCTGTGGTTGAAATCTCCCATGACCAGTAGCTTCGCTCTGCTCATGTGTGCTTTTCTTGCCACCTCCGCCAGGGTGTCCACCATCGCTCTGTTGTTCTCATCGTATTCTTCTCCTGGCCTCCTGCAGTTCTGTGGTGGGTTATACATCACTGCAATGATTATCTTATGCTCCCCAGACTGGATGGTACCTACTATGAAATCCCGTTCTCTACCCCCCTCCACTCCTACCATTTCCTCGAATCTCCAACGGTGCCTTACAAGCAGTGCGACCCTCCACCCCCTGCTCCTCCTATCTTTCCTCAGGATCTGATATCCCTGTGGGAAGATTGCATCTGTTACTGTCTCATTTAGTTTAGTTTCTGTGACCGCTATGATGTCTGGGGATGCCTCATCTATTCTTTCATTCCACTCTTCATACTTATTCGTAATTCCATCCGCATTTGTGTACCAAACCTTCAACCTTGTTTCCAATACTGTGGCCCTGGGGAGATCTTGGTGGGATGGGGGTGTGGGCAGGGTGCCCGCAGGGGGTTGGAGCATGGGTGGGGGTGATTGTATGGTTGGGGTATGGGCAGGTGGGGTGCAGCTTGAGGTGGGGGTGGGGGTAACTGTGACGGTGGGTTTTCATTTGCTAGGGTGGGGACAGGGGGCCTGATAAGTGGGTGTGGTGCTAGAGTGTATGGGTGTCGTGGGTTGTTTGTGATATGAGGCCCGCTGAGGGTATTTCCAGTGTGTGTGTTTGTCCTGCTTGGGCTTGGTGTCCTCCGTATCTCGCTGTCTCCCCTCCCCCCTCTCTTCTCCTTCTTATCCTCTCCTCCGGGCCTCCCTTTCTTCCTGTGTTCTGTCTCGATCTAGATATACATTCCGGTACCCCTGGTTCGTCCTCAGCCAGCTTTCTCTTGCAGGATCATGGTGCGTGCTGATTCTGCCTTGAATATTACCTTGAGGGGTCGATTTCTTCCCTTTGTGTACCACCCGATTCTCCGAAAATTTGTCACTTGGGATGAGTCTCCCCCTATTGCTAGCATGATACCATCGATCTGTTCTGTCTCCTCCTGTTTCCTTCTGTCGTGGGTGTCTCCTTCGACTTCCTTCAGGCCATAGATGAAAATCGACTTCTCCCTTTCCTCCTCCCACTGTGTCTCCAATTGCCTTGTCAAAGGTGCATTATCCTCTCCCGGTGCTGTCATGAATGTATTCCCCGTGTTCCTTTGTGTGTCTGGTCTGCTCTTACGTCCCTGTCCGCTGTAGTGTGTTGTTGGGGTCTCCATGTTTAGCGTGTCTGCTGTTTTGTCTACCCTCTCATATGTTGTTTCTGTGCTCCCATTCGTTGTTCCTGTGGTGCTCTTCGTGACCCTGGCTGCTTCTTCTATATCCCTCTCGTGTGTTGTTATCCTGCTCGTCTTGCTTCGGGCCCCATGTGTGCCTGCCAGTGCCTGTGCGTACCCGAGTTCTCCTCCTTTCTCCTCATTCCCTTTGGCTGTGCCTGGTGCACAAGCCCCAAGCGTTGTTTCCTGCCAGGTACTGTTGTCTCTATTCTGTGTCAGTCCCTGCAGCTTCTCTTCTAGGGTCTGGATCCTGGCTTGCATTACCCATTTTCTACTTTCCTCAGCTATCCTCTTCTCCATTCCCTCGCTGATCACCAATAACTTCCTCTCCCATTCCTTTTCCCTTTCATCGAGCTCCTCAGTGATCACCAATATCTTCCTCTCCCATTCCTTCTCCCTTCTAGAAAATTCCTCCTCCCACTGTTGCCTTCCCTGATCGGCCATCTTCTTCCTTGTAGACACCCCCTCTGAGCCACCCATCTTCCCACTGAGTCCCTTTTGGTTGTATTGAGGTGTCAGGAGAAAGGAGTAAGAGGGGTAAGGAAGGGGTTGAGGGAGAAACGGAGAAAGGATAGGGATGGGGGTGGGGGGGAGAGAGCTAGCTTAGAGGAAATGCAGAAGAGGGTGGATAGAGGGAAAGAGAAAGAGAGCAAGAGGGAGAGGGAGAGAGAGAGGGAGGTAGAGAGGTAGGAAGAGAGATAGGTAGAGGGAGAGAGAGGGAGGTAGAGAGATGGAGGAAGATATAGATAGAGGGAGAGGGAGGAAGAGGGGGGTGGGAGAAAGAGAGGGAGGGAGAGGGGAGTGAGAGAGAGGTAGGGAGAGGGAGAGGGAGGGATATGGAGGGGGAGATGGGGGGAAGAGGGAGGTATAGAGAGGGGGTTTGTGTGAGGGAGAAGGGGAGGGAGATAGGGGGAGAGGGGGTATAGAGAGGGAGAGGGGGGTGTTCGTTTGGGGGAGAAGGGAGGGAGAGAGTGGGGGGGATATAGGTTTTCAGAAAGTTTGGACTACTCTCCTAAATATTAAGCTAGAATATTGCTAGTACTAGAGAGGACAGCTAGAATATTGCTAAAACTAGAGAGGTAGGGAGAGGGAGAGGGGTAGGGAGAAGTAGGGAGAGGGAGGGGGAGGGATCGGGAGGGGGAGAGGGGGTATAGAGGTATAGATGTATAGAGAGTGGTTTAGAGGGAGGGAGAGAGCGGGGGGGAGAGCGGGGGGGGAGAGCAGGGGGGGAGATAGGTTTCAGAAGTTTGGACTACTCTCCTAATAATAATCTAGGATTTTGCTAGTACTAGTTGGCTACTCTCCTAATATTAATCTAGGATTTTGCTAGTACTAGTTCTATAACTGGATAGTGATACCAAAGGGTATAGAGGGTATAGAGAGTGTGTGCGTGTGTGTGAGCGTATGTGTGTGTGTGTGTACTCACCTAATTGTGTGTGTGTGTGTGTGTGTGTGTGTGTGTGTGTGTGTGTGTGTGTGTGTGTGTGTGTGTGTGTGTGTGTGTGTTTGTGTGTGTGTGTGCTGCTGTCAGAAGTATTCGCACAGAGGCGGCCATGATGCTTCAACCAAACCAGCTTCTATTTGGGGCCTCTCAAGGAAGTGAAGCAGCGGTTCATGCAACAAGGGCGTATATCAACAACCTGCCTGAGAACAATGCAGTGGTAAAATTAGATTTCAAGAATGCATTTAATCTCCTGAAAAGAGACGTGGTATTAGCAACTGTACAAGAACATTTCTCTTCCCTTTTGTTTCAGCTGGATATAGCAAGGAATCAATGCTCCTGTTTGGAGAGCATGACTGGAAGTGAGGCTTGCAACCACTGTCCATCTTCGAGGGAAAGATTCAATACAGATTCTTGAGGAGAGAGTCATATTCCTTGAGTTTCGGACTGCTGAAGGCTGGGGAGCATCTCAGGAAGTAGGTAAGTTTTGGGATTGACAGGCACCTGGTGAGTAGGTAGAAGGCATCATGTGTATCGATGTCTTTCATACTGCCTTCCATCGTCCTGAGGTCTGAGATTTTTTTTCTAGAACCAGATCGATGGCATTGGGCCCAAGAGGAGCACCGAGGAGAGTGCTGTTGGCTGGATCAATGGCTCGTGCCCCTGGTATAACAGCACTAATGTTCTGGATCATCTGTCGGTTGGTAGAAACTATTTCACATTTGGTGGGGTTTAAAGATAGGCCCAGGCTCTCTACCATATCTTTAATTTTCCTGATGTCCTCTAGGAGAGATTCTGTAATGCCAGCTAGGGTACCATCATCCAAGAACCAGATATTGAGCACACTGGAGAGGGCTTCTGTGACTTCCTTGATGACCAGACAGAATATAAAGGGGGCGAGAGGGTCCCACTGTTGCACACCCTCACACGAGTCAATTTCATAGTCCCCAAACAATAGTTTAGAAGTCACACTATAACACGATTCTATGAAGGGATAGAGGGAAGGGAAGTGTCTATAAACTGCTTGGAGAGCAGCATCCCTTCTGACTGAGTTGAAAGCATTGGCAAAGTCCAATTTGATCAAGGCTTTTTCATTGGACATGTTGTTGATGTATACTCGTGCTGCGTGGGCAGCTGCTTCACAGCCTTGTTGAACACCATATATATATATATATATATATATATATATATATATATATATATATATATATATATATATGGTGGGATCCTCATCCTCAGAGAAGACAATAAACGTACCTCAGGAAAACTCGAGGTTCTCCCGGAGCTGTTAGAATATTTTCTTCTCCTTCCAGTGTGTGAGGTTTCTAAGGTATGGTCCAAAAATAAAACATTTTTTTATCATTCTCATGACACTCCCATGAATGTAATAATGATGAAATAATATCAATCAGTAAGAATAATTTGTGGAAAAGTCCAATTTTTAAGGAAGTTCGGCCTATTCGGCAAGTTGCGCATAGTCGACAATATGTAATACTCGATTCTCTTGCATCAGCTTCATATTATTGAAGACCATGGAGCTGAACTCTTCTCCTGACTGAGGGACTAACAACCTCATGTTGTTTCTCTAAGGTTGATGGGCTAATTACATCATCTTTATCTCTTCACTTCTGTTGCTCACATTCTCTGTTTTTGACTGAAGAAGTCTACTGTGTAGGCGAAACGTTTCAACAATAAAGATACACAACTGTCGATAAACAGTTGAGGCCTGGTCACAGACCGGGTCGAGGGGGCGTTGACTTCCGGAAACCTCTCCAGGTATACTCCAGGTATGTCTTATCAACTTATATACGTATAGGTGAGTACACATGATTATACACGCGCACGCACACAAACACACACACACACACACACACACACACACACGCACGCACGCACACAGGACAAGTGTCTATCGACAATTGACCACTGATAAATAACTTACGAACACAGGTTTAGTCTGGTGGCCTGCACACCAGGTTGTAGCACGAAAACTAAGGTAAAAACGAGGAACGAGCAAAAGGCAGCAGAGTAAATATTTGTATTTCCTTCATCAAACGGCAAACAATCGTATGTACAATATTTACAGAGGATATGTACAGAAAGGCAGATTACATGCATGAGACACGGAGAGAATCGTATTCGACCAAACTTGAAGGTAAGTCAGTCAATGTTGATTCACGAGTGTCCAACATCACTTCACAACTGTGATTGGTTTCCTTGTCATTGTCTGGTTGAACCAATTTACTAGCATAATGAGGGGGATGCCTACTCATTAGTTGGTCGGGAGGTCATACCTATATGCGTGTATGACATAGCCGAATAAATGTAACATACTCTTAGCATGCCACATCCCCACCCTAAAAGGGCTCAGTGGCACGAATTACTAATGGAACCGACTTTCCTCTTAACCATCCAACTCATTAGATAGTGTTCAGCCCAAAGAAACTTTCAGATCAGGCACAACCTTAGACTATGATAGCAGGCAGTAGGGCGTAGGTTTAAGACACTTGAGAACTGGAGGAAAGTGTCCCCTCACTAAAAAAAAAAATATGGATAGATTTACTCATACTTTACTTTATAGCCACAAGGAATAAAAAAGAGCATACTACCCATTTTTCCCTAAAACATTCTAACAAATTAAGCTCTGGAGAGGGTGTCGGACAGCACATTATCGTTGTTGGCAAAATGACACATGGAAAGGTTGAACGGTTGCAACCGTTATGCAACCGTTGATCAGGTTCAGAATTAGAAAACCGAGGTACTAGCGACACAGATTTCTAAACACTGAAATTGTCATAAACAATACGCTAAAACTGTCTCCTCTCCTTCTCTTTATCAAGTTCCTCCTTAGCAAATGCACGTTGCTCCCTGGTATGCTCAAGATTGAGTTTAGCCAACTCAAGCGCTAACGAAGCTGACTCTCCCCGAGACAACCCCGATTCACCACCTGTTTCCCCAAATGGATCAATATTGGCCCAATTGCTCCGGAGTTTGTCCTCCCCCATTACGAAGGAATCGAAGCGAGGATCGGCGATTAACAGCTCCCTTAGCAGCTGAAATCTCAAGTTGGAACGCCATGTTACTCAAGTCAAACCTTAATTTGTTGCGTATACACTCACGAAGCTGTGCAGCACTACGAGTTCCTTGATACTCTATACTAATAGAACGACCAATTCGCTATCACCGCTGTAGAGATAGTCTAACCCAGTTTTGAAGGGTATATTCAGTCACCACTCGACTAACAAGAGTCAACATTATAACAAATGCTAATTTGCAATATGCTCAATGCAACACGAAGCAATAGCACATACTGACTTCGCAGGTTTGCAACGCAATACTGTAGGCAGGATCACAGAGACAATGTAGAGATGTAGACTTCAGGACAGGCATCCCATATTACGAACACAAGTATAGTCTAGTGGCCTGCACTCCTGGTTGTAGCAAGATAACCAAGGTGAAAACGAGGAACGAGCAAAAGGCAGTAGAGTCAGTCCTTGTATTTACTTCACCAAACAGCAAACAATTGTATGTACATTATATACAGAGGATATGTACAGAAAGGCAAATTGCAAGCAAGAGACACGGTGAGAACCGTATTCGACCAGACTTGGAGGTAAGTGTGCCAATGTTGAGTCACAAGTGTCCAACATCGCTTCACAACTTTGGCTGGTTTCCTTGTCATTGGCTCTTTGAACAAAGGTGCTAGCATAACAAGGTGCTAGCATAACAAGGTGCTAGCATAACAAGGGGGCTCCTACTCCTTATATCCTTAGCACCTGGTTCGCTGGTCGGGAGGTCATGCCTATATGGGTGTGTGACATACGCCGAAGTTAATGAGAAGAATTAAATCAGTCGAGGATCAGGCAGGACTACAAAGAGACCTGGACAGGCTACAAGCCTGGTCCAGTAACTGGCTCCTTGAATTTAACCCTGCCAAATGTAAAGTCATGAAGATCGGGGAAGGGCAAAGAAGACCGCAGACAGAGTATAGTCTAGGTGGCCAAAGACTGCAAACCTCACTCAAGGAAAAAGATCTTGGGGTGAGTATAATACCGAGCACATCTCCTGAGGCACACATCAATCAGATAACTGCTGCAGCATACGGGCGGCTGGCAAACTTAAGAATAGCGTTCCAATACCTCACTAAGGAATCGTTCAAGACTCTGTACACTATATACGTCAGGCCCATACTGGAGTATGCAGCACCAGTTTGGAACCCACACCTGGTCAAGCACGTCAAGAAATTAGAGAAAGTGCAAAGGTTTGCAACAAGACTAGTCCCAGAGCTAAGGGGATTGTCCTACGAAGAAAGGTTAAGGGAAATCGGCCTGACGACACTAGAGGACAGGAGGGTTAGGGAAGACATGATAACGACATAAAATACTGCGAGGAATAGATAAGGTGGACAGAGACAAGATGTTCCAGAGAGGGGACACAGAAACAAGGGGTCACAATTGGAAGTTGAAAACTCCTATGAGTCAAAGGGATGTTAGGAAGTATTTCTTCAGTCATAGAGTTGTCAGGAAGTTGAATAGCCTAGAAAGTGACGTAGTGGAGGCAGGAACCATACATAGTTTTAAGACGAGGTTTGATAAAGCTCATGGAGCAGGGAGAGAGAGGACCTAGTAGCAATCAGTGAAGAGGCGGGGCCAGGAGCTATGAATCGACCCCTGCAACCGCAAATAGGTGAGTACAAATAGGTGAGTGCACCAGTTTAGAACCAACATCTGGTCAAGCACGTCAAGAATTTAGAGAACAACAAGGCTAGTTCCAGATCCAAGGGAAATGTCCTACGAAGAAAGGTTAAGGGAAATCAGCCTGACGACGCTGGATGACAGGAGAGTTTGGGGAGACATGATAACGATATACAAAATACTGGGAGGAATTGACAAAGTGGACAGAGACAGGATGTTCCAGAGATGGGACACAGAAAAAAGGGGTCGCAATTGGAAGTTGAAGACTTAGATGAGTTAAAGAGATGTTAGGAAGTATGTCTTTAGTCATAGAGTTGTCAGGAAGTGGAATAGTATGGCAAGTGGCTAAAGCGAGAGTTTCACGCACGGAGGGCCCGGGTTCAATTCCCGGCGGGGCGGAAACATTTCGAAGTGTTTCCTTACACACACACACATACAACAGGCCTAGTGTCTAATCGACATGTGCCTAGAACAAAATTCTAACTAACTAACTCACACACACACACACATCTCTTACCTGTAGCTGCATGAAGAGCTTCGCAAGTCCTGAAAAACTGCTGAGCAGCAGCAGCAGCAGCAGCAGCAGCAGCATTCAGTGATTGTGTACATATCATTTGGCCCGCCCTTTCCCTTTGATCTAAAAGCTTATTCATGCTGAAGACCAAGCAGGGCTCTCTTAGCAATGAAATTCCCAGGTGGCCTGTTACTCGAGTCGTAATGACTCTCTTGCGTTCCTCTCTGTTTTAAGAATGGCAGAAAATTATATATGATCTGATTTCCGACGTCAGTATTAATGTTTGCTTTAGTCCTCTGTTACAAATATTTACCACATCATTCGTGCCATTTTGGGCAAGTATTCATAGCTGAACCTAAAGTTTCAGAGTATCTAAGTGTAATACCTCAAACAACATGACTGTAATTAAAAGCTGAAATGATGGATGAAGTGACTTATTACCGAAAAGTTTGAAGGCAAAGACAAAAGTTGAAGAACAAACATTCACTGGAACAACGTTTCGCTCTGCTTATAGCTTAGACACAAACGTTTTCCCAATCAAAGTTTTCTGCAACTTAGTCTTAGATCCTGGGAGGAACACCGTGCCTCTCATTGAGAATTTAGACATCGTTTTTTCCAGATATGTCAATCTGAGCTCAAATATCAGATATTTAAATATGTTTTAGGATAAAATTAAATAGCCATAACGAGATATGTGCCTTATATACATTAGTAGCGCTTTTGTATAGACTGGAACCTACGTTATTTTTTTACCAGAGATGCAGTGATATAAGGGATGGACAGTGGTACCAGCCTCTGCATAATGAACCGTAGTACCGGGGCTATAGAGATGCGACTTTCCTACAAGTCTTACTGTATATCTCTGAGTGACGTATCGGTTCTTCTTGTCTCCATTCACAAGGACATTACTGAACCTCAATCCAATGCAAGGCCACCATTCTTATTATCACTGTTCCTCCCAGCCAAGCTGAAACTAGCGAAGGGCTCTTGATCTAACGAACTGTTGCTAATTGTCCCTTCCACGGATGAAACCTAAATAATAATAATAATAGTAATAATAATAATAATAATAATAATAATAATAATAGTATCAATAATAATATTACTACTAATAATAATAGTATTAATAATAATGATAATAGTATCAATAATAATAATAGTATCAATAAAAGTAGTATTAAACCACGGTAATAATAATAATAACTAATAATAATAATAATAATAATATAATAATAATAATAATAATAATAATAATAATAATAATAATAATAATAATAATAATAATAATAATAATAATAATAATAATAATAATAATCACAGTGGCCATGTTATGTATGAAATCATAAGTAAGGAAAATCCGAACATCTCTCCTTGCGCATAGCACTGGGCGAGTTATTTCTTATAGCCAAGGAGCCACACATACCCTTGTAATGGCTATTCCTTTCTGTTTATCCGTGTGGACATCTTGTTAAAGTGCAGACACCATTGGTCATGCCTGATTCACTAATTTGTTGGTATGGAGCACAATGGTAGTCGTTGCAAGTCAGTCTGTTGTTCTCGAGGATTTATGACTGGTCTTATTTTTGGCCAATTTGTCGTGCAGATTCTTGGGGCGCTTACGCTGCATAATTACGGCATAAAATATATGTCTTACGCACGGGCTAATTAAATGCCATAAATTTTAGAGGCGTAATACGTCTAATTTTTCATACAAAATACACAAGGTTCACTTGGGTAAAGCGGGTTCCCTCACCCCAGCTGCAATACCCAAGGTATTATCGTGGATGGAGTCCCTCAACCTGTCTACTATACTCAAAATATTATTTGTAGCAAGCTCCCTCATTCCAGTTACAATACTCGAGATTTTTCCTGGCATCTTCGAAGTTATCACTCATCTCACAACATCTCACAAGATGTTTCGTGTTCTACACTAAACACCAAGAATCAGAAATGCTTTGACTGAACAAGGTAGAATAATGTCTATCCTTGCTGACCTACCAGAGGTCACATGATTATGGAGCTTTCTTGTGATATATGGCCAGCCGGGCTGTGGTTCATACGCTGGATTGCGGGCGGCCGGTAGTAACAGCCTGATTGATCAGGCCTTGATCCACCGTGAAGCCTGGCCATGAACAGGGTCGCTGGAGCGTTGACCTCTGGAACACCCTCCATGTAGACTCCAAGTGCATCTATAACAATATACATTGTATTCACCACAGGCACATACATCAAACATCAGGTCATCAACAGACATACACATCAAACAATATGTATACAACAGACACTTGCACATGCATCAGACTAAACGTGCACAATAACGCATGTCCACATAACAGACATATAAAAACATAAGAACGAATTAACACTCCAGGAGGTACACTGGCCCAAACTAGGCAGGTCCACTTCACACCCACCCACACTTACTCGTATACCCGTCCAACATATATCCACAGCTACCCAAAGTTCCTTCCTAAGTGACGCTACCTGGGAGTTTGTTCCACTTATCTACAACTCTATTGACAAACCAGCACTTCCTAATATCCTTTCTAAACTAAATTTCAGTGTTGTGCTTCGTGTCTTGGTTAAATATTTTCAATACGCTATTTATATCTTTATTCCTACTTTACATTTGCGCACTTTAGTCATATCTTCCCTAATTCTACGCCTTTGCAAAGAGTGCGAGTTCAGTGCCTTCAGCTTATTTTTGTAAGAACGGTTTCTAATACATGGAATCAACTTCATCATCCTGCTCTGTATATTTTCGAGCGCATTTATGTCCATCCTTTATCTGAGCAGCATAATGTAAACGAGGTCTAACTAAAGATTTATAATGTTAAAGTAAAGTGTTAGGGCTTCTGCTACTTACTCTTCTTTATATAAGCCAAGAATTTTATTAGCTTTATTGCGAGAGCGCAACACACACACACACACACACACACACACACACACACACACACACATACACACACACACATACACACACACACACACATACACACACATACAAACACACAGAAAGTAGGAGAACAATATCACTGCTACCTCAGAACAAGCAACAATGAGTGCTGAACAACGTGATCAATATCACTGCTACCTCAGAACAAGCAACAATGGGTGCTTAATAAGGTGATTAACTCATGGAAAGGAGTGGGACTCGAACCCAGGGCAAGATAGTCTTAAAATTAGCAGTCCAGTGTGTTAACCACAGCATCATGCCCACATAATAAGATTCTTTCCAGCCATTCCCTCACTTGTTTTCAACCGTTGAACTGCGATATCACGAATCACCGTGATCAATGTCACTGACTGTCATGTCAGAATATATAACAGTGAGAGCTTAGCAAGTGATCGATAACACTGCTGGCTCAGAACATGCAATACTGAAACATTTATATATGTTTTTCTGTCACACTAAAGTTGCATCTATTTAGTTGTCATGGTATAAAAAACTGATCTCCACTACTTCTATCTCCGCCACTGTTGTTGTCACTGCAGTAGTTACTGCAGTAGTCGTCACCGCAGTAGTTACCACTGCAGTAGTTGTCACCACAGTAGTTGTCATCGCAGTAGTTGTCACTGCAGTAGTTATCACTGTAGTAGTCACCGCAGTAGTTACTGCAGTAGTTGTAATCGCAGCAGGTGTCATTGTAGTAGTTGTCACCGCAGTAGTCACCGCAGTAGTCATTGCAGTAGTTGTCATAGCAGAAGTTGTCACTGCAGTAGTTGTCACCACAGTAGTCACCGCAGTAGTTGTCACCGCAGTAGTCACCGCAGTAGTCACCGCAGTAGTTGTTACTGCAGTGAAACCACTGAAGGGATTGTCAGAGGTTCGCAGATGATGTGAAACTAATGAGAAGAATGTAAACAGACATGAACCAGGAGAGGCTTCAAGTCTCGTCTGACAAGTGGCTCTTAAAGTTTAAGCCCAGCAATGTGCAAAGTTATAAAGTTTGGGGAAGAGCAGATCACAGACTCGAGATGCTAAGACTGCAAACCTCATTCAAGGACTGAGGTTTGCAGCCTTTGCAAACCATGGGGTGAGTACTGCACCGAGCATATCACCTGAAGCGCGCATCAACCAAATAACTTCTGCAACAAATTCACGTCTGGCAATAGATCTAATCAGGTCTAAGGAAGGGATCCCGATTATATGCAGCCATTTTGAACTGATGTCTAGGGCGATTGGTATAAATTGCTGGCTAGACAGGTCCTGAAAAGAGCTTGGAATCCCATTCATTAAAAAGTGGGACAATTTCTCTGGCAAACATGCTGTGTATGCAAGGAATCAGGTACATTTCTCTGAGGCAGGGGTGGTAGCCGTCAAGGGAGGGGGGGGATGCTGAGTTGTCTAGGACCTTAAACTGCTAGAAGATAGAGGTATGGGTGTGTGTGGGAAACAAATAGGTTGTAGCATGAGGGATGAAAGCAGCAAAAATTGCCAGTTATTAAGAGTAGTTATTAAGAGACAGTAGAGGGCGTTAGAAAAAAAGATGGACGAGCTAAGATAAATTGAATGTATAACGAACATGGAAATAAATGGTATAAAATACCGACTCAATGGAAATATAAACACATAAGCAGTATAATGTGATCCTTTATTGAGAACGTTTCGCCCACACAGTTTGTGACTTGATAAAGTCCACTGTGTGGGCGAAACGTTGTCAATAAAGGATCACATTATACTGCTTATGTGTTTATATTTCCATAACGAATATAGATATTATTACTATAACAGAAACCTGGTTCAACCTGATAGAAGAGAAATGCCTTCTGAATGCCACATACAAGGCAATAAATTATTCCACACGGATAGGGTCAATTGGAAGGGTGGTGGAGTGTCGATATAAGTCAGAGATAATTTAAACTGATGAATTAGACAAGATATAAAAGAGGTGACAGACACTGAATTTGTTTAGCTACAGTTTCTCGAGGGACGTGGAAAGCTGATCTTGGGTGTGATTTACAGGCCCCCAAACCTTGAAAAGGAACACGGTAAACTTCTTTGGGACGAAATAACTAAGGAATCTAGATGTTGTGTTATTTGAGATTTTAACTTTACCTAAATTGATTGGAATAATCTGACAGGAAATCTCGAGTCTAGCGACATTTTTTGTGCCATCCAGGATTGTATTTTTTTTAACGGTTTGTGACAGCAGCAACTAGAAAAAATAACTTGCTTGACATGGTTCTTGCCAGTAAGGAATCCCTAATTAATAAAATTTTGAGGTTAATGAAGAGCTTGGGAAAAGCAATCACAAATCACTCCGTTTTCATATACCATGGAAGTACCTTAATAAACTACAACCAAGGTCCCTAATTTTCACTCAGCCGATTTTATGGAGCTAAGAGATTACCTGGATGGGGTGAACTGGTGTGATCTGACGATCTAACAGGTCATTATCCTGTGGGTTTGGTAGATGCAGATGATTGTCAATATGACATTTTTAAAAGCATAGTTCAGGCTGCCCAGGCAACTTGTGTTCCAAATAGGGAAATTAGATCAAATAAAAATTACCATAAATAAACAATAGATTAAATCACCTCATGGGTCAAAATACAGACATTTACAGGCGAATCAAAGGAAGGAACACTTAAGGAATCAATATATTCAATTAAAGAGAGAACTCAAAAAAGGAATAAGAAAAGCCAAAAGAAATTATGAAGGTAAAGTCGCAGGGGAATAGAAGACCAACCCAAAAGGTTTCTTTCAGGTATATAAGAACATAAGAATTTAGGAACATTGTACAAGGCCTACTGGTCCATACAACTCAGGTCCTTATCAGAGTAAGAATAGGAACAAGATAGTCCGACTTAAAAGTTGCTCAGGTCAGCTTATCGTCAGATACAAGGAAACGTCTACATCTTCAACACTTTTTTCCTCTCATTTTTTTTTACGCAAGATGATGAGTTGGTTATATTTATTGTTGAAACGTTTCGCCTACGCAGTAGGCTTCATAAGTGTAATACAGAGGATAATGGATTGTAGGCAGCAGGAGTAGTGGCGAGGTAAAGATGTAATCAGTCCATCAACCTTGGAGAAATAGTTTGAGGTGGTCAGTCCCTCAGCCTGGAGAAGAGTTCAGCTCCATGGTATGGAACAATATGAAGCCGAATCATGAGAATGGAGTCTTACATACTGTCGAAGATGAGGTGTGGCAAGGGGGCAGAGTCCACTAGTAGAAACAAGAAGGCAAGACTGAGGCGTACTGCAGCAAGCCTACTGGCAGAATCCAACCCTTCTCACTCATAACTAGTAATTAAGCGATGGAGTTGTGGAAGATGTTCTCTGTACTAAAATACCGTTGTGTTGCTGTGTCTGACAGGTATGTTGTACAGCGCTGGACCAGGGCTGTACAACTGACATACGAAGCTTAGAATAAGAAGATTTCACGGACAACACTTCGGTGACATGTCTGCACAGAGGTCACAAGCTGTGACCCGTTTCTTCTCACAACCCCACAAGCTTTCATAGTACATCTGTTCTCATACCACTGAAAATCATATAGTTAACTCATTGTCCTATGTCCTTTAAGACTTATCTTCAGTTTGTAAACTATATGGTCTTCAGGGGTACGAGAATCAGTGTATTAGGGTGACAAGTTTCCTCCCGACCCCTTCATATTGTTTTCTCCCCATACTTTCTCTCAGCTTCATTTTCTCCCAACATATATTTTTTTTATGACACCCCCAATATTTTCCTCCCTACCCATCTGTTACGTACCTCCCAATAATCTCACATCTTGCTCACTACCAGCTGAGCACTAATGGAGTGGGTCATGTTCCGGTATTATTTGTAATCCTCGCCACTCAACTCAATTTTCATGTGGTGCGTGTGGGGACGACCCCTGTAAGTGACAGCACAGGTGGTGCCTATGTAGACGACCCTGTATAAGTGATAACGCAGCTGGTGTGTTTGGATGACCCTGTGTAAGTAATAGCACAGGTGGTGCGTGTGTAGACGACACTATGTAAGTGATAGCACTGGTGGTGCGTGTGTAGACGACACTATGTAAGTGATAGCACTGGTGGTGCGTGTGTAGACGACACTATGTAAGTTCTAGCATTGACGGTGCGTGTGTAGACGACACCATGTAAGAGATAGCACTGGCGGTGCGTGTGTAGACGACACTATGTAAGTGATAGCATTATGCTATATAGTGTAACGATTCTGAAAAGTGGGATAACACTCGCTGTGTTGATACTTGTGTTTGTCACCAGAAAGTTAGTTACTCCTCCTCCTCCTTCCCTATCTGTTGCAGGGAACCTTGTTGCAACATTTCGTCCAGGGCTGAACTTTATGAAGCATACAGGATTAACACAGAAACACCGCCTTACTAGGCACTAACCTCGAGAGAGGTTATGGGAGAGGTTCAACATGTGAAGTACGAGAAGAGGATAGGGACGTTAGGATAGGCAGGTAAAGAGTGTGGCCAGGGTGTGGATAACATTTTTAATATAAGAAAAATAGACAACATGGAAGATTGGTATAGCTATCAAGAGAGGTCGTGCTACCTGTCCTGCAGCTGTTGTTTTGGGAATCTGAGTGAAGGTTTATAGTGTACTTTTGTAGAGTTTTAAAATTTCTCGGTGAAAGCTGTGGTAAAAAGCTGTTGATTTTGTCTAATATTAACCACTGTATTGACCATTAACTTTGGTAAACTGAAATGTTAAACTTTTATCCGGCTTTTGATGCGGTGGTTTTCAATTTATATGATAATCTTTATATATAAGTTGGTTAATTTCAATTGAAAATATATAAGGTTCTTGTGTATTGAATATATCATCACATATCTTCATCATGTATTCAATTCACAAGAACCTTAACACTTTAAGTGTTAAACAAAGGAAAGATCATACTTCTCAAGGGGGAGAATAAGAAACTGAAAATACCCATGAATAAGTGTAACTATGAGTGTGAGGTAGCTGGGGGTTGAAACGAAAGGAAGGTTGTTAGCAGTAGCAAATCAGAAGTGGTTTGCAATAAGGGAAGAAAGATGACAATGTAAGGTGGTCGACAAGAAGAAAGACACCCTTAAGTCTTACAATATTCTCCTTGTAAGGAACTCGCAAACTTCACATATGAACTGAGCATTCTGCAATAGAGATCAAAAAGTGAGAGAGTATTTTTTCCTGAAGTTGGTATAGGTGATATAGGTAGCAGGTTAGATGATATCATGTTAAGTAATGGAAACAACTCCATTATCTTCCTCGGTGTTGGAGAAAATTATATTGGGAAATGCAAGAAACAGGAGTTATTAATCAAAACAGGACACCTATAGATTTAACTAGGTCAAAGGGCTGGAACCCGGTCATATGCAGTATTTGTCAGTGGTCAATCAGGGGGACGTCTAGAGCAATTTACATAAATTGTTGGCTGGACAAGTACTGTCAGGAACTTTCCGTAGTTGTCCATTGACAACTGGGATAATTTCCATGGCAAACATAAGAACTTGAGAATAAAGGATCATTACATCAAGCCTATTGGTCCATAATAGGTAGGTCCTTCTCAAACCCAAACCCACTTAAAAACATTTGCCCAATCAATTTTCAGTGCTACCCAAGCAACAAGCTTTGACAACCCTACCAACTCATATGCAAGTCCCACTCAAATCCAACCCCTCTCACTCATGTATTTATTTAACCTAAATTTGAAGCAAACATGTTATGTATGCAAGGGATGAGTGCAGCTCTCTCGGATATGAGTGGGAGGGAGGAGGGACAGTTGCTGTGTTGTGAGGGACTTAGAACTGAGGGAAGATAGAGATATGGGCGTGTGTGTGTGTGTGGGAAACATGAGGGTTGAAGCACCAGGGACGTTAGGAGCAAAGATTAGTAAGCTATTTTTCCGAAAGTGATTAGATAACATGACAGTTCATATTAATGATTAAAACAAAGAAATTTGTGTCCAAACAAAGAGTGATAATGAAGAGAGTCGAGAAAATATCTTCGTTACTTTGTACAATGCACAAGTGTCACATCCGGCATTACTCATTACTAATAACAGTCACCACCGTGAGTTACTAATTGAAACAAAAATAGAAAATATTAAATTTCTGAATCTAACTCAATGTTTAGTAACATGATAAAAACACAATCAGAAAACACTTGCGAATTTAAAAGTTTTAATAATTTTCAGTTTCTTTAAACATGAAAGTGTTAATTTAAACCTTTTAAAAAATGAAAACTGAAAAAGCATACTCATTTGTAATTACCGGAAATTAAAAATCTAAAATTATAGTTCACGACATGAATAACCTCTCTACATTATTACACTAAATTAACTGAAAAAAAATATTAAAACATACATTACTCTAATTCCTGAAACTAAAAATAAACAATATACATATACACATTAATAGCTAAAATTAATTAGATGTAATTCGGTAGCCGGGCGATCCCAGGAAGACATGACAGTATTCCATAATCCCCGTCTAATGTACCTCAATGCACGTGACTGGAATAGTGCAGAGTCCACCATAAGTTGATAATGCAGTCAAATATTAGAGTTGAAGATTGAAAGGGAATCGGAAGCGACACTCATAAGTTATCATATGGAAGCTAATATCCAAATTTCATCATTAAAATTGAAAATTAGGACATACATATACATTGGTCAAATGTGACACCACCTACGACTGCTGCACCTCTCCTGACTACGGTATATAATCTACTTCTTCGCACATATGCTGTATTCTTTTCAAGATTGATGGACTGACAACATCGACTCAAGGTTGAGGGACTGATTACCTCAAACTCCTCCTGTTCTTCACGATTCTCCTTTGTATGGACTGATGAAGCCACTGTGTGGCGAAACGTTTAATCAATAAAGATACCCAAGTGTTGCATATGTGTCTAATTTTTTTAAATTTAATGTTGCTAAAACTGTTCTGAAAAAAGGTAAGTCTCTCCTTGTTAAACTTAAAAACGCCATAAATCGACAGATTTATTTCCATTTTTGTTTTTCATATTTTCATTCTATATAAATATCCCAGCAATCCTGTAAGAAATAAATATTTAATTTTGATTTTCGTGAAAAACCTAAGTTGATAAAACTAGCAAAAAAATTGGGAGCCACACTTCATATTAAGATAAACTACTATTTAGGGTTTGAAGCTGATCATTCTCTAGTTATTACAGTTATTACATGAGAAACAATCTGCTTAATAAAAATTGGCAAATTGAAATTTACACATCTCAAAGTGAGTGATAAGCTGTGTTCTAATAAAGCCAAACAATGGTAATAAAAGTTTGAAGTTGATCGGAAAAAAAAAATTCGAAAAAAAATTCCGATTGCAACTTTTCAATTTTTTTTTTTTTATAATTTCAGTAAAATTTCAAATTTACACCTATTAGGATTAAACTTAAGAGTTATCATCCTTATTTTAGAATGATTCGTCAATAATATTTTGAGGCCAATCAGAAGAAGCATTCGTTAGTTATAAAATAAAAAATGAACATCACTATTTAATCAATAAAATTGGAAAATTGGAACTTATACCATCCAATGGTAGCGTGAGTTGTGTGCACAAGGAACCACACCAGTGGTGGAAATTTGAAGTCGATCAGATGAGTCATTCTCCAGTTATGAGACGGATTCCAATTTTCTTTTACTATTTCACTTCACGAAATTTGCCTGGAAGCGAGACATAATATGTACTCTCCTAGACCTAAGATGCATCAGGTATTAAATACTGAAGTCTTTCAGAAGAGGTAAACTGAAATTTATTTAACGTGATTTAATTATTAACGGGAATTAAAGTGTCACACTATTTTACACATAATATCTTCAAATCTTCAACTACAAATCTGGGTTTCACTCTTCCCCGTCATCGTGTTTTTTAGCAGCTTTTGTAACTATTTGAAGCTCCGCCATTGAGGAGTTTAGAAGTTATCTGAATAATTTAAGGCTGCTTGAAATGGGGTCAATAACTTTTGTCATAGGGCAAGTGAACATGAATATTTCTTCAAGAATTTGATCCTCTTTACCGTACAGAAGTTTTGAAAATTTATAGCTGATTGGATGAGGCGTTCTTGAGTTCCAAGCAAAATAAAATAAAAAGCTGGAGGAAGAAAAAATAAAGAAAAAATCAGGTATCCTCTGTAAGTTATTCTTCAGAAAATATATAAATATATATCATAGTTCTAAGTGTTTGAAAATAATTTTTTTCCCTCTGGTTTATTCTCCTGTTTATATCAAGGAAACTATTATATCACAATAATTAAAGTTTGAAACCAATGTGAAAAGAAATTCCCCAGTAATTCATCTGATTTTAAAGAGTAAAATTTGAATTTTCCTCCCACACACACTAAACATATGTGGGAGTCATCCTTCTTAAAAACTGTTTCATTGTAAATATTTTGAAGCCGTTCAGAAGAGATATTCTTCGGTTACCGAATATAAATCAACATTGTTATGTATCCCTGAAGGAAGACCTGTTAGAGGTTACCCGAATTTTCTTGTTTGTTTTCGTCTTCAGGAACATTTTATCTTTATTCCGCTTATTACACGAGGCCTTACCCGATCAGCTTCATTTTTTTAATGCTGGTGAATAATAACTAGACCAAGATTACAGGAACAACTGACATTTGCAGCTCTACCTTGTGACCAAAGTTGTTGATGCAGCCTATGACCTGGATGAAAGGCTTCTTGAGTATAGGCTGTGTAGGTGTATAATTTTCTGGGGGGATTCTGTTTAATAACTAAAAAATGCATCTTCTGGTCAGCTTTAAACTTGAAGTGCTGTTGTGTTTTCCTCAAAGCTTTCTCATAATTTTAGGTTGTGCAAGTTTTAATGTTCAAGAAATATTAATCAAATTGGTTTCTGTGAAATAACTGACTAATGTGTTTTGTGATGAGAAATACTGAAAGTCTCAGTGTTTGGCTATATTAGGTTATACAAGGTAAAGTCTGCATGATGTAGTGTTGTGCCTATAACATCTATTTACCCCCCAAGACTATTGTAAAACATTTGTTTATGTACCCAAAGCTGAGTTATTTTCTTACTTCTTTGTTTCCATTTGACGACTAGTGAATTCCTATTCTGATTCATTCAGAACGTCAGTACTAAAATTAATGCCGCACTCTGCACTATTCCAATCGCGTTCATTGAGGGACAGGGGGCTGGGGTTATGCAATACGGGGATATCTTTCTCTGTTCGCGCATCTACTTAAACAGATCTAGTTATTCAATAAAATTAGCAAATTGTAATTTATGTGATCCAATAACAGACCAAACGTTGCGTTCAAGAAACCACACCGGTTCGCATGGATTTTAACGATTCCATGTTTTTAACTATATTACCATATTGACATATGTGCGTGCGTGCAAAATAAACTTAATGAGTTCTATTATGGCCATTGAGATGAATCAGTCATTTAATACTGAAGGACCTTAAAGGAGATACACTAAAATTTATTAAGCATGATACAAAGGTAAAAACTCACACTATTTTACACGTAAAATTGGCAAATACGTTCCTACATTACTGAATTTCACCTGCGCTGTCGTCGAATTAGAAAGCACCTTCTTTTTCTATTGAACATTTGAGGCGACGCCGCTAAGGAGTTTGAAGTCATCGGGGCTATGTCAGGATGCTGGCAGTGGGTTCAGCACCTTCAGTTATAAGTCACCTGCATATACCAGTCGTTCCAAGAATCTTGCTGTCGTTACTGTACACAAGTACTGAAAATTTAAAGATTAGATGAGGCCTTGTCAAGTTATAAGCGAGATCAAAATGCAATGTTGGACGAGGAAAACAAAATCTGATAATCGATTAAAGGTGTCCCCTTAGGAATACCTAATAAGAGGCAAATTATTACAATGCATGAGAGACTTAATTGTTTGAAAAGAAAATGTGAAAAGCTATATAAGAAAATTTGTCTTCGTAAGGAGATGTCTCATGCAGGATGCCACTAATATCTTCACTAACATGATGGGGATGTCACATGCACGGTGCCACTAATATCTGCACTAACCTGATGGGGATGTCACATGCAGGGTGCCACTAATATCTGCACTAACCTGATGGAGATGTCACATGCAGGGTGCCACTAATATCTGCACTAACCTGATGGGGATGTCACATGCAGGGTGCCACTAATATCTGCACTAACCTGATGGGGATGTCACATGCAGGATGCCACTAATATCTGCACTAACCTGATGGGATGTCACGTGCACGGTGCCACTAATATCTGCACTAACCTGATGGGGATGTCACATGCAGGGTGCCACTAATATCTGCACTAAACTGATGGAATAAAAAAAACTGTATATATTTGTGATTAATGCAATAATCTTAAGTAAAATAATAAATAATTAGATGTATTTTTGGTGGCTGCACGACCTTAGTCCCCCGTACGTCATTTCACGCGACAAGAATAGTGCAGAGTGCGGCATGAATTTTTAATGCAGTTCACTACACACATTGATGATTTGAAGAAAATCTGAAGAGGCATTCACAAGTCATACGGAAACTAATATCCCAGTTTTTTTCAATACTAATGGCAAATTAGGACTACACAGCGTAAATCTAATTCACATTTTACATTCAGAAACACCAGCGTTGATGATAAACTGAAAAGGCCCTTTCTTTTAATCTCAGAAAGGCTTAAAATACAGCAGCACATTTAGCTTGAAGCCTCTTAGGTAAAACTGGTCAATTATGATGCAATATTGCATCACCAAACAAGTGGTTTCAAGCAATTAATGCTGCTAGTAGCCGGGGATCGAACCCGTGTTATATTATCCAGCCTTGTGGAAAGCCAACCAAATATATATATATATATATATATATATATATATATATATATATATATATATATATATATATATATATATATATATATATATATATATATATATATATATATGTAATGCGGGGACGAGGGACGAAGTATTATGTTAGGTTTCCTTATTTAATGATCATGTGGGTGTTGTAATTGGAATTTGTGCTTTTGATCCTTACCACCAGAGCATAATTCACCTCGTATATTTTGTCACATCATTGCTGGTTTACAACTCCATACATGTTCATTATATAAAGAACTCTCTCTCTCTCTCTCTCTCTCTCTCTCTCTCTCTCTCTCTCTCTCTCTCTCTCTCACTTTTACACGAGGGTTTTACAAGGTTAGGTTAAGGGTTCCTAACAGTATGTACAAGCTAAGAGCTGTTACCTACATCAGCTCATTTTAAAGTTCTTTATTGCTATGAGACATACAAATATGGAACAGGATGAAGTTGAAGCCATCTGGGGGCCAGCGATATCATTTGATGAACTGACTTTATTTCGTTGATGTCTTTATGCTGTACGAACGTGTTCCAGACTCGAGTCATCCTAGGAATAAATGATCTCAGATGAAGTGATGGTCTGGAGGAGGGTACAGTCAGAGTGAAGTTGCTGCTTGCTGCCCGTCTTGTTGTGTAGAAGCTCACTTCTCGCTGTCCTCGGAGTGGAGCCAATTGTTAAACCTTGAAAATATTGGCCTTGTACATAACAATAATGCCACCCACATCCCTCCTGTGTTGAAGGTTCTACTGAAATGACATATCTGTCCAGGCTGGGGTCCAGACAAGAGATGAGTGGTCTTGCTCTGTTCTCTATTCTGTCAAGAAAACGCAGATGAGACGGGGAGTGGGGCTCTTAATTTTCTCTCTCTTTTCTCTCTCTCTCTTTCACATTGACCTCGAAAAATGTAGAGCCAAATACGATAACTTGGTAATATTGTCACCCACAGCTCTCTGATGTTGAATGTTGAAGTCGTCTTGTACGGTTCTCTATTTTGTCCAGAAGTCGCAGATGAGACATGGGGCAGACAATACTCGAAAGCGGTGTATACTCAAGATGACAGCACTCTTGTGCCTCTTACAGAGTCTTGTAGCTTTAGCTGCCAAGCTGATATAAGATACACCTTAATGCTGTTGATTCATTGACTTCCTTGCTTGCAAGACTTGCCAAATTATTGTCCATAAAAATTTTGGAGTCAAATTTCACTCCTAGGATATCTGCCTCATACCAGGTTTCCATTCATTACTTCCACATCTCCAGCATTAACAACATGCCCTCTAGAGACCTTCATTTTTTTCAGAAGCAAAGGTAATCTCAGTCGTCTTCCCCAGGTTAATATAGCTGTAAGCTTCTGATTAATATTCCTGTGAGCAGCAGGAATCTCCTCTCTTGCATAAGTTAATGTTAGAGTAGAGTCATCGGCGTAAGGAGAGGATGCTGGAATGAGATGAGGTAGGTCTCACTCTCACTCTCTCTCTCTCTCTCTTTCAATGTACCTGATGATGCTAGTTGCTAGTCATGGCCTATTTAGTCTCTTTGCTGTGATCTGCTTAGTTTTAATAGAATAATGTCTATTGAAGACACTGTGTTTATGACCTTATGATGCTACTTGAAATGAGAATAAGAAAAGAGAGAGTCCAGTGTTTTACTAGCTCTTAGTGATGGTAATGGTAGTAACATTGGTCATAGTATCAGTAGTAGTAGTAATAGGAGCAGTGCTGATAGCAGCACTGACAGTAGAAGTGCTAACAGCAGCATTAACAGTAGTATAAGCAGCAGATTTCGTAGCAACTAAGAGTAGCAACTTTTATACTAGCAGAAGTAGAATCAACAATAATAGCAAAGCTAGCAATAGTAGTAAAAGTATAAGTAGAAAAAAATATAGCAGATGAGGGGTCTCAGTTATTCCATACCATCCACCTCTGTTTAACAGCACTGGCACTTCTGTCCTGTGTGCTCTCTGGGTTATTGTCTTCAGTGTGAGTATTGTTTCCTGTCTATCATCTTCATTTTCACTCCAATATATTGTATGATACAATACTTAAAAGGTATGAGATAACGACACAATAGTAAAAAAACACAACGGAAGTTATATGGAGTCCTTTATACATGAAGTTTCAAGAAACAAGAAAGTATTCAGCCTGGACTTTACCTCCCATTTCACTAATGTATCCACATAACAAACATAACAAATAATCGAACTTCTGTACTGGAAAATTAATGATTCACTTGACCTACCCGCACATGCCCACAGCGTTATAGACCTCAATGATCTTTGTTACAATCCGTCCTCCAAATATCTGTCACACTCTCACATAAGATTTGCAGCCCATTTCAAAGTTAGATTTGGTTAGGTAGGTTAGGTTACTTTAGGGTAAGTTAGGTTACAACGAAGAGTTTATGAAATCGGAAGGGTAGCCAAGACTAGGAAACGAAATACTAAGAGTGGAAATTCATTACTTATTTCTTATTTCTTTGTTTCTCCGTGACCTCAGCATTTGTGATTCTCACTTCCTTGAATCGGAAATTTCCACTCTTCGTAATTCTTTCTCTCGTCTTGGCTACCCTTCCGATTTCATAAACTCTGTCTTATCACGTGCTAAACGGACTTTCTTTTCTCCCAAACTCTTTACTCCTGTGAAATCTGTTCTCTGCCTTCCTATATTTCCAGTCTTTCTAATCTCAACAACTCTCTCCGTTCTTTAGACATTAAACTTACTTTTCGCCAAACTAACACCCATCGCAGTAATCTAGTTCGTACCTCTCTTCCCACTATACATGCCCCTGGTGTCTACTCTACTTTATGCTCCTCTTGTCCTCTCCAATACTTTGGAGAAACTGGTCGCTCTCTTTCTGACAGACTCAAAGAATACAAAAGAAGTGTTAGGCTTGCCAATACCAATAATGTTTTTTTCTGCCTGACCTCAATTGTAGGCAAATTACTAGAGTCAATTATAGCTGATATTATTAGAAGCCATCTAGATAACCATAATTTGATTAATGATACTCAGCATGGATTCACGAGGGGCCGTTCCTGCCTATCTAATTTATTAACCTTCTTCACTAAAGCTTTTGAGGCTGTTGATCACGATAAAGAATTCGATATTGTTTATTTAGACTTTAGTAAGGCTTTTGATAGAGTACCACACCAGAGACTGTTAAAGAAAGTGGCAGCTCATGGCATTGGGGGAAAAGTGCTGTCATGGATCGAGTCATGGCTCACCAATAGGAAGCAGAGAGTGTGCATAAATGGGGTTAAATCCGAATGGGGACTTGTAACAAGTGGTGTTCCACAGGGATCAGTCTTAGGCCCATTGTTATTTATAATATATATCAATGACCTTGACGTGGGAATTACTAGTGATATGAGCAAATTCGCCGACGACACGAAGATAGGTAGGATAATTGATTCAAACATAGATGTCATAGAACTTCAGGAAGATTTAGACAAACTTAATTCGTGGTCAGAAAAGTGGCAGATGCAATTCAATGTAGATAAATGCAAGGTTCTGAAGCTCGGAGTGTCCATAACCCAAGCACATATAAGTTAAATAACGTAGAACTTAGCCATACAGATTGCGAG
>WNWK01006227.1:0-105000 GCA_009830355.1 Cherax destructor | reverse complement strand
TGTCTTACAAGACTGGTGTCTGGTCTTCCAGGAAGATTGTTTTACAAGACTGGTGTCTGGTCTTCCAGGAAGATTGTTTTACAAGACTGGTGTCTGGTCTTCCAGGAAGATTGTCTTACAAGACTGGTGTCTGGTCTTCCAGGAAGATTGTCTTACAAGACTGGTGTCTGGTCTTCCAGGAAGATTGTCTTACAAGACTGGTGTCTGGTCTTCCAGGAAGATTGTCTTACAAGACTGGTGTCTGGTCTTCCAGGAAGATTGTCTTACAAGACTGGTGTCTGGTCTTACAGGAAGGTTATTGTCTTACAAGACTTGTTTGCTGAGAGGCAGGTGTGTTGCTACGGGTGTGTGCTTGATATACCTGGCTCAGCAGGCAACTTAACCGGCTGCCTGAGATGGTCTACTTCAGTCAGTGTTTGGTCAGTGTGCCTGAAGGCAGCAGCAGCAGCAGCAGCAGTATACAGTGAGATAAAAACTGGATGTTAGGGGTGACGCAGGGAGTGTGTACCACCACTCTCTTGTATCGTCACTCCTGAAGTGTAGTGGGTGCTACCAGTGATACTACTGCTACTGGCTTACTGCTCCAGTAACTGCTACTGGACTCCAGTAGTGTACTGGGTAGTGAGAGTGCTGGAACACCAGCAGTGTACTGGGTAGTGAGAGTGCTGGAACACAAGCAGTGTACTGGGTAGTGAGAGAGTGCTGGAACACCAGCAGTGTACTGGGTAGTGAGTGCTGGAACACCAGTAGTGTACTGGGTAGTGAGAGTGCTGGAACACCAGCAGTGTACTGGGTAGTGAGAGTGCTGGAACACCAGCAGTGTACTGGGTAGTGAGAGTGCTGGAACACAAGCAGTGTACTGGGTAGTGAGAGAGTGCTGGAACACCAGCAGTGTACTGGGTAGTGAGTGCTGGAACACCAGTAGTGTACTGGGTAGTGAGTGCTGGAACACCAGCAGTGTACTGGGTAGTGAGAGTGCTGGAACACCAGCAGTGTACTGGGTAGTGAGAGTGCTGGAACACCAGTAGTGTACTGGGTAGTGAGAGTGCTGGAACACCAGTAGTGTACTGGGTAGTGAGAGTGCTGGAACACCAGTAGTGTACTGGGTAGTGAGAGTGCTGGAACACCAGCAGTGTACTGGGTAGTGAGAGTGCTGGAACACCAGCAGTGTACTGGGTAGTGAGAGTGCTGGAACACCAGCAGTGTACTGGGTAGTGAGAGTGCTGGAACACCAGCAGTGTACTGGGTAGTGAGAGTGCTGGAACACCAGCAGTGTACTGGGTAGTGAGAGTGCTGGAACACCAGCAGTGTACTGGGTAGTGAGAGTGCTGGAACACCAGCAGTGTACTGGGTAGTGAGAGTGCTGGAACACCAGCAGTGTACTGGGTAGTGAGAGAGTACTGGAACACCAACAGTGTACTGGGTAGTGAGAGAGTGCTGGAACACCAGCAGTGTACTGGGTAGTGAGAGAGTACTGGAACACCAACAGTGTACTGGGTAGTGAGAGAGTGCTGGAACACCAACAGTGTACTGGGTAGTGAGAGAGTACTGGAACACCAACAGTGTACTGGGTAGTGAGTGCTGGAACACCAGCAGTGTACTGGGTAGTGAGAGAGTGCTGGAACACCAACAGGGGTTGACGGCCCTGCTAGCGACTCAGCAGGTGGGAACTGGTCCAGTAACTCTACCAGGATCAACCCCTTCTGAAGGTGCAGCCTCTCCTGTCGTTACACGTGACAACCACAACCCCCAGGATCATCCAGGGTCATCCTCGTGACAACCACAACCCCCAGGATCATCCAGGGTCATCCTCGTGACAACCTCAACTACCAGGATCATCCAGGGTCATCCTCGTGACAACCTCAACTACCAGGATCATCCAGGGTCATCCTCGTGACAACCACAACCCCCAGGATCATCCAGGGTCATCCTCGTGACAACCTCAACTACCAGGATCATCCAGGGTCATCCTCGTGACAACCTCAACTACCAGGATCATCCTGGGTCATCCTCGTGACAACCACAACCCCCAGGATCATCCAGGGTCATCCTCGTGACAACCTCAACTACCAGGATCATCCAGGGTCATCCTCGTGACAACCTCAACTACCAGGATCATCCAGGGTCATCCTCGTGACAACCTCAACTACCAGGATCATCCAGGGTCATCCTCGTGACAACCTCAACTACCAGGATCATCCAGGGTCATCCTCGTGACAACCTCAACTACCAGGATCATCCAGCTGGATCATCCAAGTGCAGGATCCTCGTGTGTATGAGACCACAGTCTCAGACCAAGTGCTCTCAGACCAAGTGCTCTCAGACCAAGTGCTCTCAGACCAAGTGCTCTCAGACCAAGTGCTCTCAGACCAAGTGCTCTCAGACCAAGGGCTCTCAGACCAAGGGCTCTCAGACCAAGTGCTCTCAGACCAAGTGCTCTCAGACCAAGTGCTCTCAGACCAAGTGCTCTCAGACCAAGTGCTCTCAGACCAAGTGCTCTCAGACCAAGTGCTCTCAGACCAAGTGCTCTCAGACCAAGTGCTCGTGAAGTTATCTTCAGCATCTTTAATTACCCTCAAAGACCATTCTGGGAATTTGCCTTCCCCCACCAGGGTGCGGTCCCAGACCAGGCCTCAGACTTAATTCCCTGATCAATCAAACTGTTAGTGCTTGTAACAAGGAAAATTGAAATAACGTCAGTTGTGTTTTGAGGACCCAAGAATTGATTATTATTATTATTATTATTATTATTATTATTATTATTATTATTATATATTTTTAAAGAATGATAAACATAATACATAGATAAGTATGTGGAACATACCTAGAATATGACTTTGTTGATGTTTAGGGAAGCTCCACCTGCAGGTCTCCAACGTAAGCTGAAACACATCCATAACACTAGGTACAAACCTAACACACGCAACACAAGATCAGCGGTGCTAACACAAAATATACTCAGGTCTAACAAAATATACTCAGGTCTAACAAAATATATTCAGGTCTAACATATTGCTACAACTTTATAAACATTAGACTAGGTAATTACACATAAGATTATTAATACGATTATAGGGAATTACACATCAGATTACTAATACGATTACTATGACATGTTATAAGGATATAACCAGGTACTGCAATTAAACTTTATAATGAACAGAACTTACAATTACGTGTAAATGAACAATAGAGAGGAACTTATAAGAATCTGGTAGCATTTTCCTGGCTTAGGAAAAGATGATGAGTGACTAGCATTACTGTACAAGCTGAACACATCCCTCATGGCACTTGTGCAAGCTGAACACATCCCTCATGGCACTTGTGCAAGCTGAACACATCCCTCATGGCACTTGTGCAAGCTGAACACATCCCTCATGGCACTTGTACAAGCTGAACACATCCCTCATGGCACTTGTGCAAGCTGAACACATCCCTCATGGCACTTGTACAAGCTGAACACATCCCTCATGGCACTTGTACAAGCTGAACACATCCCTCATGGCACTTGTGCAAGCTGAACACATCACTCATGGCACTTGTACAAGCTGAACACATCACTCATGGCACTTGTGCAAGCTGAACACATCCCTCATGGCACTTGTACAAGCTGAACACATCCCTCATGGCACTTGTGCAAGCTGAACACATCACTCATGGCACTTGACAAGCTGAACACATCACTCATGGCACTTGTGCAAGCTGAACACATCCCTCATGGCACTTGTGCAAGCTGAACACATCACTCATGGCACTTGTGCAAGCTGAACACATCACTCATGGCACTTGTGCAAGCTGAACACATCACTCATGGCACTTGTGCAAGCTGAACACATCCCTCATGGCACTTGTGCAAGCTGAACACATCACTCATGGCACTTGTGCAAGCTGAACACATCACTCATGGCATCTTGTGCAAGCTGAACACATCACTCATGGCACTTGTGCAAGCTGAACACATCACTCATGGCACTTGTGCAAGGTGAACACATCCCTCATGGCACTTGTGCAAGCTGGACACATCACTCATGGCACTTGTGCAAGCTGAACACATCCCTCATGGCACTTGTGCAAGCTGAACACATCCCTCATGGCACTTGTGCAAGCTGAACACATCACTCATGGCACTTGTGCAAGCTGAACACATCACTCATGGCACTTGTGCAAGCTGAACACATCACTCATGGCACTTGTGCAAGCTGAACACATCACTCATGGCACTTGTGCAAGCTGAACATATCACTCATGGCACTTGTGCAAGCTGAACACATCACTCATGGCACTTGTGCAAGCTGAACACATCCCTCATGGCACTTGTGCAAGCTGAACACATCACTCATGGCACTTGTGCAAGCTGAGCACATCCTCATGGCACTTGTGCAAGCTGAACACATCACTCATGGCACTTGTGCAAGCTGAACACATCCTCATGGCACTTGTGCAAGCTGAACACATCCTCATGGCACTTGTGCAAGCTGAACACATCACTCATGGCACTTGTGCAAGCTGAACACATCACTCATGGCACTTGTGCAAGCTGAACACATCCTCATGGCACTTGTGCAAGCTGAACACATCCTCATGGCACTTGTGCAAGCTGAACACATCACTCATGGCACTTGTGCAAGCTGAACACATCACTCATGGCACTTGTGCAAGCTGAACACATCCTCATGGCACTTGTGCAAGCTGAACACATCCTCATGGCACTTGTGCAAGCTGAACACATCCTCATGGCACTTGTGCAAGCTGAACACATCCTCATGGCACTTGTGCAAGCTGAACACATCCTCATGGCACTTGTGCAAGCTGAACACATCCTCATGGCACTTGTGCAAGCTGAACACATCCTCATGGCACTTGTGCAAGCTGAACACATCCCTCATGGCACTTGTGCAAGCTGAACACATCCCTCATGGCACTTGTGCAAGCTGAACACATCCCTCATGGCACTTGTGCAAGCTGAACACATCCCTCATGGCACTTGTGCAAGCTGAACACATCCTCATGGCACTGTGCAAGCTGAACACATCCCTCATGGCACTGTCAAGCTGAACACATCCTCATGGCACATTGTGCAAGCTGAACACATCCCTCATGGCACTTGTGCAAGCTGAACACATCCCTCATGGCACTTGTGCAAGCTGAACACAACACAAACACTTCTACAATACACACAGTACTAACATTACACAATACACACAGTACTAACACCATACAATACACACAGTACTAACATTACACAATACACACAGTACTAACATTACACAATACACACAGTACTAACACCATACAATACACACAGTACTAACACCACACAATACACACAGTACTAACATTACACAATACACACAGTACTAACACCATACAATACACACAGTACTAACACCATACAATACACACAGTACTAACACCATACAATACACACAGTACTAACACCACACAATACACACAGTACTAACACCATACAATACACACAGTGGTAACATTACACAATACACACAGTACTAACACCATACAATACACACAGTACTAACACCATACAATACACACAGTACTAACACCACACAATACACACAGTACTAACACCATACAATACACAGTACTAACACCACACAATACACACAGTACTAACACCATACAATACACACAGTACTAACACCATACAATACACAGTACTAACACCACACAATACACAGTACTAACACCACACAATACACACAGTGGTAACTGCACAATACACAGTACTAACACACAATACACAGTACGAACACCACACAATATTCACAGTACTAACACCACACAATACACCTAGTACTAACACCACACAATACACCTAGTACTAACACCACACAATACACCTAGTATTAACACCACACAATACACACAGTGCTAACACTACACAATACACACAGTACTAACACCACACAATGCACACAGTACTAACACCACACAATACACACAGTGCTAACACTACACAATACACACAGTACTAACACCACACAATGCACACAGTACTAACACCACACAATACACACAGTACTAACACCACACAATGCACACAGTACTAACACCACACAATGCACACAGTACTAACACCACACAATACACACAGTACTAACACCACACAATACACAGTACTAACACCACACAATACACACAGTGGTAACTGCACAATACACAGTACTAACACACAATACACAGTACGAACACCACACAATATTCACAGTACTAACACCACACAATACACCTAGTACTAACACCACACAATACACACAGTGCTAACACTACACAATACACACAGTACTAACACCACACAATACACACAGTACTAACACTACACAATACACACAGTACTAACACTACACAATACACACAGTACTAACACCACACAATACACACAGTACTAACACCACACAATACACACAGTACTAACACCATACAATACACACAGTACTAACACCACACAATACACCTAGTATTAACACCACACAATACACACAGTGCTAACACTACACAATACACACAGTACTAACACCACACAATGCACACAGTACTAACACCACACAATACTCACAGTACTAACACCACACAATGCACACAGTACTAACACCACACAATACTCACAGTACTAACACCACACAATACACACAGTACTAACACCACACAATACACACAGTACTAACACCACACAATACACACAGTACTAACACCACACAATACACACAGTACTAACACCACACAATGTACACAGTACTAACACCACACAATACTCACAGTACTAACACCACACAATGCACACAGTACTAACACCACACAATACACACAGTACTAACACCACACAATACACACAGTACTAACACCACACAATACACACAGTACTAACACCACACAATACACACAGTACTAACACCACACAATGCACACAGTACTAACACCACACAATACTCACAGTACTAACACCACACAATACACACAGTACTAACACCACACAATACACACAGTACTAACACCACACAATGTACACAGTACTAACACCACACAATGCACACAGTACTAACACCACACAATACACACAGTACTAACACCACACAATACACACAGTACTAACACCACACAATGTACACAGTACTAACACCACACAATGCACACAGTACTAACACCACACAATACACACAGTACTAACACCACACAATACACACAGTACTAACACCACACAATGTACACAGTACTAACACCACACAATGCACACAGTACTAACACCACACAATGCACACAGTACTAACACCACACAATACACACAGTACTAACACCACACAATGCACACAGTACTAACACCACACAATGCACACAGTACTAACACCACACAATACACACAGTACTAACACCACACAATACACACAGTACTAACCACACAATACACACAGTACTAACACCACACAAACATTCATACAGTGATGATAACAGTAAATAGTCACTATAACTTAAGCCATATATACAGAGTTCTAAATGTTGGTTTACAGTAAACTTGGAGTATAATAATACACACAAGAATACTTGTACGTGTATAGTCTTTATTCCCCTTACACATACATTTACACACACACACACACACACACACACACACACACACACACACACACACATATCCATACATTTATAAATACTCATAACTACACATATATAGTCATATACATATATTAAAGAACCATTAAGGTTTTCGATAGACTCACGAAATCGTAATGACACGATTGCAAACAAACCATACCACGGTGGGGTTCGAACCACGGTCAGAGAGTCTCAAAACTCCAGACCGTCGCGACGGTCTGGAGTTTTGAGACTCTCTGACCGCGGGTTCGAACCCCACCCGTCGTATGGTTTGCTTTCGATAGAGTTCTACATCAGAGACTATTGAGAAAACTTAAGTCACACGGAATAGGAGGATAATTTTTTTCCTGGGTAGAGGCATGGTTGACAAATAGGCAGCAGAGAGTTTGCATAAATGGGGAGAAATCAGAGTGGGGGCACGTCACAAGCGGTGTTCCACAGGGGTCAGTGTTGGGCCCCTTGTTGTTCACAATTTACATAAACGACGTAGATGAGGGAATAAATAGCAACATAAGCAAATTTGCTGATGACACCAAAATAGGCCGTCCAATTCATTCTAATGAGGACATTAGAGCACTCCAGGATGATTTGAATAGACTGATGCAGTGGTCGGAGAAGTGGCAGATGCAGTTTAATATAGACAAATGCAAAGTTCTAAATATTGGACAGGAAAATAACCATGCCACATATAAACTAAATAATGTAGATTTTAATAATACAGATTGCGAAAATGATTTAGGAGTTCTGGTTAGCAGTAATCTAAAACCAAACCAACAGTGCATAAGTGTTAGCAATAAAGCTAACAGAATCCTTGGCTTCATATCAAGAAGTATAAACAATAGAAGTCCTCAGGTTGTTCTTCAACTCTATATATCCTTGGTTAGGCCTCATTTAGATTATGCTGCACAGTTCTGGTCACCCTATTACAGAATGGATATAAATGCACTGGAAAACGTACAAAGGAGGATGACAAAGTTGATCCCATGTATCAGAAATCTTCCCTATGAGGATAGACTGAGGACCTTGAATCTGCACTCTCTAGAAAGGCGTATAATTAGGGGGGATATAATTGAGGTGTATAAATGGAAGACAGGAATAAATAAAGGGGATGTAAATAGCGTGCTGAAAATATCCAGCCAAGACAGGACTCGCAGCAATGGTTTCAAGTTGGAAAAGTTCAGATTCAGGAAGGATATAGGAAAGCACTGGTTTGGTAATAGAGTTGTGGATGAGTGGAACAAACTCCAGAGTACCGTCATTGAAGCTAAGACGTTGTGTAGTTTAAAAATAGGTTAGATAAATACATGAGTGGGTGCGGGTGTGTGAGAGTTGGACCTGACTAGCTTGTGCTACTAGGTCAGATGCCGTGCTCCTTCCTTAATTGGTTTAAGCCGGTAGGAGAATTGGACATGCCTCGCATGGGCCAGTAGGCCTGCTGCAGTGTTCCTTCTTTCTTATGTTCCCCTCCCCGTCCCTCCCCTCCCAAAATTCCCCTCCCCGTCCCTCCCCTCCCAAAATTCCCTCCTCCACCCCTTCCCCTCCCCTCCGTCCCACACTCATTCACCAAGTCCAGAACCCTTACTAAGACCCAGACTCTCCCCCCTTCCTCTTATTATTATTATTAATAACTTGGGGATTAATCTCTAACAGCCATGTCACAGCCCTCTGGTGAAGGCTACTGACACCTGTCAGACCCATAACTGTCCTCTAGTGAGGGGACAGTGTCAGCTGACAGCAACAGTCTGGTTGATCAGTCAACAGTCAGCAAGGTCAGTCAAATACCACGCTGACATTTATCCTTGCCGCCTAGCAGGCACTGAAAAAAGGTCTGCCAAGGACCTTTTAAAATGTGTGAGACCGCAGTAGGAGCACGACCACCTGAGTCCTAACATCCTGACACTGCTGTATCACTGCTGACGCAGGGAACACTTGCAATACCTGCCACGACTATTGTACCATATCAACACTTACGATAGCTACGGCTGTTAATGTACAAAATAAATACGATAGCCACTATTATTGTACAATGTCAACACCTACGATAGCCACTACGACTATTGTACATTATCACCACTTACGATAGCTGCTACGACTTATGTATAATATCAACATCTACGATAGCTACTACTATTGTATCCCTTAAGGGAGGTTCCTTGACGCTGGTGAGGGGCTCTTGATCTAGGGAATTGTATCTGGTCTCCAGTTCCCTAAATTAAGCCTGAATACCTTCCATCACCTCCTCCCCCCACAGGCGCTGTATAATCCTACGGGTTTAGTGCTTCCCCATGGTAATAATAATAATAATAATAATAATAATACTATTGTACATTATCAAAGCTTACTATAACTTCTACGACTATTATTACGCAGTTTCAACGCCTGCGATAACTGTGACTATTATTGTAAGGTATCGACGCCTACAGTAGCTGCTACAACTGTTATTACGCAGTTTCAACAGCTACGATACCTGCTTTATGCGGTATCGTAGAAAATGCGGGCCCCAGGACTAGTGCTCAACCCCAGGGAGCTTCAGGATAACAACAACTACCACAACTACCAGCACTACCTGCACCTACTACCCCTGCACCTAGGACGCGTGGTAGGTGATCTAGTAACAGTAACTACCATCAACAGTACTACCATACTGTTGTATTATACAACAGTACTACCATACTGTTGTATTATACAACAGTACTACCATACTGTTGTATTATACAACAGTACTACCATACTGTTGTATTATACAACAGTACTACCATACTGTTGTATTATACAACAGTACTACCATACTGTTGTATTATTCAACATTAGTACCATACTGTTGTATTATATAACATTACTACCATACTGTTGTATTATACAACAGTACTACCATACAACTGGTAAACAATAGTTTATTAGGTTTTAAGTGTATCTACTACCTGAGGGTCATTAAGGCTGCACATCAAACAAATAACTGCTGCTGCAGTTATTTGTTTGATGTGCACCTCAGGAGATGTGCTCGGTGTTATACATACCTCAAGATCCTCTTCCTTGAGTGAGGTTTCCAATCTTGGGCCACCAGCCTGTGCTCTGCAGTCTTCTCTGTCCTCCCCCGAGCTTCATGACTTTGTTGTTCCCCAAGCTTCATGACTTTGTTGTTCCCCGAGCTTCATGACTTTGTTGTTCCCCGAGCTTCATGACTTTGTTGTTCCCTGAGCTTCATGACTTTGTTGTTCCCGAGCTTCATGACTTTGTTGTTCCCTGAGCTTCATGACTTTGTTGTTCCCGAGCTTCATGACTTTGTTGTTCCCTGAGCTTCATGACTTTGTTGTTCCCTGAGCTTCATGACTTTGTTTTTCCCCCGAGCTTCATGACTTTGTTGTTCCCTGAGCTTCATGACTTTGTTGTTCCCGAGCTTCATGACTTTGTTGTTCCCTGAGCTTCATGACTTTGTTGTTCCCCGAGCTTCATGACTTTGTTGTTCCCCGAGCTTCATGACTTTGTTGTTCCCCAAGCTTCATGACTTTGTTGTTCCCCAAGCTTCATGACTTTGTTGTTCCCCGAGCTTCATGACTTTGTTGTTCCCTGAGCTTCATGACTTTGTTGTTCCCCGAGCTTCATGACTTTGTTGTTCCCTGAGCTTCATGACTTTGTTGTTCCCCAAGCTTCATGACTTTGTTGTTCCCCGAGCTTCATGACTTTGTTGTTCCCTTAGCTTCATGACTTTGTTGTTCCCCGAGCTTCATGACTTTGTTGTTCCCTGAGCTTCATGACTTTGTTGTTCCCAAGCTTCATGACTTTGTTGTTCCCCGAGCTTCATGACTTTGTTGTTCCCCGAGCTTCATGACTTTGTTGTTCCCTGAGCTTCATGACTTTGTTGTTCCCCAAGCTTCATGACTTTGTTGTTCCCCGAGCTTCATGACTTTGTTGTTCCCTGAGCTTCATGACTTTGTTTTGTTCCCTGAGCTTCATGACTTTGTTGTTCCCTGAGCTTCATGACTTTGTTGTTCCCCGAGCTTCATGACTTTGTTGTTCCCCGAGCTTCATGACTTTGTTGTTCCCCGAGCTTCATGACTTTGTTGTTCCCCGAGCTTCATGACTTTGTTGTTCCCCGAGCTTCATAACTTTGTTGTTCCCTGAGCTTCATGACTTTGTTGTTCCCCGAGCTTCATGACTTTATTGTTCCCCGAGCTTCATGACTTTGTTGTTCCCCGAGCTTCATGACTTTGTTGTTCCCCGAGCTTCATGACTTTGTTGTTCCCTGAGCTTCATAACTTTGTTGTTCCCCGAGCTTCATGACTTTGTTGTTCCCCGAGCTTCATAACTTTGTTGTTCCCCGAGCTTCATGACTTTGCACTTGCTGAGGTTAAACTACAAGAACCTTTTGTCAGAGCAGGTTTGTAGCCTGTCCAGATTCCTTGTAGACTTACCTTGTCGCCGTCCCCTTGTGTGGCATGCTACGAGTATGTTACATTTTATTCGGCTTATGTCACACTCCCATATAGGCTGCCTCCCAACCAGCGAACCGGGTGCTAAGGGTTTAAAGATCATTAGGGTACCCGTCATTAAATCAGTGCCTTGGTTCATTGGCCAATCACAGACAAACCCACCATAGCTGAAGCAACGTGGTTCTCTTGTGCTAAGCGTATTGACAGACTTTCCTCAGCTGCTAGTTGTTTATGGTGCACACTCTGGTTTTGGTTCTGCCATCTTTTGTCACCGTGTGGTACACTTGCTATTCCACCTCTGTACATAGTGTATATAAGTGTACATATATGTATATATTTGGCAAATTATATCTTGTGAAGGAAAATACAAGTCATATACTATTGCTGAGTTTGTTTCCTTCACTTTGAAACCTATTAGGACCAGGTCACAGTACATCATACAATACAGTGGAACCTTGGTTTTCGTTTGCCCTGGTTTTCATCGAATTTGGTTTTTGACGACTTTTTTTGTCAAAATGTTGTCCCAATTTTCGTTCGTCACCTTGGTTTTCGTCCACCATACCGAACGTGTCCTCCTGCCCGCGCCCAGCATCCCACGCACGCATTGAGTCACTCTGGCGTTGTTTCTTGTCGAGTGAACATTAACCTGTGTGTTCATACGAAACATTTCGTAATCGATTGTTTTTTGTGCTTGTTTATTGAGTGCGACTGCTAAATAAGCCACCATGGGGCCAAAGTAAGTTCCGAATGCAAGCCCTTTGATAAAGAAAGTGAGAAACACGATATAATTCAAGAAAGAACTTGTAGAAAAGTATGAAAGTGGCGTACGTGTGGTCGATCTTGCCAGGATGTACGGGAAGTCCTCATCAACGATCAGTTCCATCCTGGCAAAGAAAAAAGAAATCAAGAAATCTGATATTGCAAAAGGGGTAAGTGTGCTAACGAAACAGAGATCGCAAACAATCGAAAATGTTGAGAAATTGTTGTTGGTGTAGATCAACGAAAAACAGTTAGTGGGAGATAGTTTTGTGGAGGCAATAATTTGCGAAAAGGCAAGGCAGTTGCATGCGGATCTTATAAAGAATATGCCTGGAACGAGTGCTGCTGTTAGTGAATTTAAGGCCAGCAGAGGCTGGTTCGACAACTTCAAGAAGCGATCTGGCATACACAGTGTGTTAAGGTATGGTTAGGCTGCAAGTTCGGACAAACGTGTGGCCGAAGAATAATTCCTCCCCAACAAGTCTTCAATTGTGATGAAACAGGCCTCTTTTGGAAGAAAATTCCAAAGAGGACCTACATCATGCAGGAGGAAATGGCACTGCCAGGACACAAGCCAATGAAGGATAGGCTAACTCTTGTTCTGTGGTAATGCTAGTGGGGATTTCAAAGTGAAGCCTTTACTGGTGTATCACTCTGAAAATCCCCGAGTGTTCAAGAAAAACAGTGTCATCAAGAGTAAATTGTGTGTGTTGTGGAAGGCTAACAGTAAGGCATGGGTCACGAGGCAAATTTTCATTGAGTGGGTCAATGAAGTGTTTGGCCCCAGTGTGAAGAAATACCTCCTGGAAAATAAATTGCCACTCAAGTGCCTCCTGGTAATGAACAATGTTCCTGCTCATCCTCCAGACTTGGATGACCAATTGTTGGAGGAGTTTAGTTTCATCACAGTGAAGTTCTTGCCCCATAATACCACTCCTCTCATCCAGCCCATGGACCAGCAGGTCATTGCAAACTTCAAAAAACTCTACACCAAAGCAATGTTTCAAAGGTGCTTTGAAGTGACCTCGGACACTGAATTGACCCTAAGAGAGTTCTGGAGGAATCACTTCAATATCCTCAATTACATAAGCCTTATAGATAAGGCTTGGTAGGAAGTGACTTCCAGGACGATGAACTCTGCTTGGAGAAAATTGTAGCCAGAATGTGTCCAAGAGAAGGATTTTGAAGGGTTTGAGGCTGACCCTGACAACCCTACGCCTGTTGTGGAATCTACTGTGTCTTTGGGGAAGTTCATGGGGTTGGATGTGAGTGGCCAGGATGTGGAAGAGTTGGTGGACGACCACAGGGAAGAGCTAACCACTGAAGAGCTGCAACACCTTCAACTGGAACAGCAACAGATCGCAGCTGAGGAAATTGCTTCAGAGGAGGAGGAAGAGAGAGGGGAGAATGTGCCTTCTTCAGTGATTAAAGACATTTGTGCAAAGTGGAGTGAGTTGCAAAGTTTTGTGGAGAAATATCACCCTAACAAAGCTGTTGCAAGCCGTGTCAGCAACATGTTCAGTGACAATACCGTGTCCCATTTTAGGCAAATCTTAGAGACGCCGGAAACAGACCTCTCTGGACAGATTTTTTTGTGCGACAGGGGTATAGTGACTCTCAAGCTGGTCCTAGTGCCAGTAAAAGACAAAGAAGGGAAGTAACCCCGGATAGAGACTTGATACCTGAAGTCCTTATGGAAGGGGATTCCCCTTCCAAACAATAAATTCTCCTCCCTCTCCCCTCCTCGCTGTCTTCCATATGCCAATAAGTCTTCAATAAAGGTAAAACTGATTTAAATGTTTATCCATTAAAATTAGTGCTTTATATTTATTTCTCATTGTTTTCTGTATGTAAAACTATAGATATTCTCTATAAAATGTATTTATCGTTAATATTTTTGGGTGTCTGGAATGGATTAATTGGATTTACATTATTTTTTATGGGAAATATTGCTTTAGTTTTCGTTGAATTTGGTTTTCGTCAGACACTCTGGAACGAATTAAAAACGAAAATCGAGGTTCAACTGTACCTGTGTTCGTAATAGGATGTATTCTCCTCATTAGCTTCACATCAATAACAAAAAAAGGCATAATACCGTGACTGGAACAATACACACACAACCCGCAAATATAAAAAAGAGAGATCACAGTCATCCTATTGACTGGTCTTCTTCTAAAACTGTCTACCCTACGTCCAACTTTCACAGTCGCCGTCTGTTTGAATCCTCCCTTATACACAACTTTCCCTGTATGAATCTTAGCCCTGGCTTTGTCTCTGTTGATGCTTTCCTCTCCCATTACATTGTTAAATGCTCCAAACTTCAGAACACCCATGCCTTAACCTGATTCCTTCCCCTTCTATCTCTTCCCCCTTCTCCTTTCTCCTCTGGGTTTTCTTTCTTTTCTTTTGCCTTGTATTTGTCCTTCTTTATTTTATTTTATTTTAATTTTTTCCCCTTTATGTTCTTGTCCTTACCCTATGCGGGCCGCCAGCTTTTTTGCAGTGCTCCTTTCCTAGAATATGACTGACTTTACTACTACTACTATCACTACCACTACTACCTCCATTATTACTCCACCACTTTCTTGTGCCCTCCCCTGTCTGCCTGCCTATAAATACCCCTTCTACCTGTCCTTTGTGTTAGTGTGACTTTGTAAATGGTCCAAGTCGGACCGAAACGTCGTCGTAAGCTCCTCTCTTTTTTATATGTGCGGGTTGTGTGTGTATAGCTTCACATCGTCTACAAACAGGGACACCGCTGAATCTGTCCCTTCCGTCATGTCATTCACATATACCAGAAACAGCACATGCACATGCACCCACCTTGACACCTCATCACATACCATCACTCACTGTTTCCTTCCTATCAGGTATTCCCCAATACATTGCTTTCCTGTTATTCCTGCCTGCTCCTCTAGCTATTGAGCCAGTCTCTTGTGTGGTTCTGTGTCGAAAGCCTTACAGTCCAAGAAGATGCAGTCTATCCATTCCTCTCTCTCCTGTCTTCTGTCACCTTGCCGCAGAACTCCAGTAAGTTTGTGACACACGATTTCCCATCCCTAAAACCATCCTGGTTATCATTTATTAGCTCATTCCTTTCTAAGTGCTCCACCACTCTTCTGATAATCTTCTCCAGGACTTCACATATTATACATGTAAATGACACTGTAGTTTATGCTGCCTGTCTGTCTCCTTTCTTAAAAATTGGGACTACATTTGCTGTCTTCCACACCTCAGGCAGTTGCCCTGTTTCAGTAGATTTATTGACGATTGATATTATTGGCACACAGTGCCTTTGCTCCCTCTCTCAGGATTCATGGAGAGATGTTATCTGGGCCCACCGCCTTCCAGGTATCTGATTCACCTAGCAGTTTCACCGCCTCTCGGTTGTGTGTAGTGTGTCCGGCACTTGCTGGTGCACTTATTGCCTTGGTTTGCTGGAAGCCTTTCTGTCTCCAGTGTGAATACCCTCCTAAATTTTGTGTTGAGTTCTTCACATACTTCCTGGTCGCTCCCGGTGAGCTCCCCTTCTTCCTTCCTCAGCCTGATTACCTGGTCCTTGACTGTTGTTTTCCTCCTGTGACCTGTGTCATAACGTTGGGCCAGATTTGGTTTTTATGGTGTTTTGTGTGTGTGTGTGTGTGTGTGTGTGTGTGTGTGTGTGTGTGAGAGAGAGAGTGGTGTGTGTGAGAGAGTGGTGTGTGTGAGAGAGTGGTGTGTGTGTGGTGTGTGTTTGTGTGTGTGTGTGTGTGTGTGTGAGAGTGGTGTGTGTGTGTGTGTGAGGTGTGTGTGTGAGAGAGAGAGAGTGGTGTGTGTGTGTGTGTGAGGTGTGTGTGTGAGAGAGAGAGAGTGGTGTGTGTGTGTGTGTGTGTGTGTGTTGTGTTTTTTTTTTTTTTTTTTTTTGTGTGTGTGTGTGTGTGTGTGTGTGAGTGGTGTGTGTGTGTGTGTGTGTGTGTGTGTGTGTGTGTATGTGTGTACTCACCTATTTGTGGTTGCAGGGGTCGAGTCATAGCTCCTGGCCCCGCCTCTTCACTGATTGCTACTAGGTCCTCTCTCTCCCTGCTCCATGAGCTTTATCAAACCTCGTCTTAAAACTATGTATGGTTCCTGCCTACACTACGTCACTTTCTAGGCTATTCCACTTCCTGACAACTCTATGACTGAAGAAATACTTCCTAACACCCCTTTGACTCATAGGAGTCTTCAACTTCCAATTGTGACCCCTTGTTTCTGTGTCCTCTCTCTGGAACATCTTGTCTCTGTCCACCTTATCTATTCCTCGCAGTATTTTATATGTCGTTATCATGTCTCCCCTAACCCTCCTGTCCTCTAGTGTCTTCAGGCCGATTTCCCTTAACCTTTCTTCGTAGGACAATCCCCTTAGCTCTGGGACTAGTCTTGTTGCAAACCTTTGCACTTTCTCTAATTTCTTGACGTGCTTGACCAGGTGTGGGTTCCAAACTGGTGCTGCATACTCCAGTATGGGCCTGACGTATATGGTGTACAGAGTCTTGAATGATTCCTTAGTGAGGTATTGGAACGCTATTCGTAGGTTTGCCAGCCGCCCGTATGCTGCAGCAGTTATCTGATTGATGTGTGCCTCAGGAGATGTGCTCGGTATTATACTCACCCCAAGATCTTTTTCCTTGAGTGAGGTTTGCAGTCTTTGGCCACCTAGACTATACTCTGTCTGCGGTCTTCTTTGCCCTTCCCCGATCTATCTTCATGACTTTACATTTGGCAGGGTTAAATTCAAGGAGCCAGTTACTGGACCAGGCTTGTAGCCTGTCCAGGTCTCTTTATAGTCCTGCCTGATCCTCGACTGATTTAATTCTTCTCATTAACTTCACATCATCTGCAAACAGGGACACTTCTGAGTCTATCCCTTCCGTTATGTCATTCATATATACCAAAAACATTACAGGTTCTAGGACTGACCCTTGTGGAACCCCACTCGTCACAGGTGCCCACTCTGACACCTCGTCACGTACCATGACTCGTTGTTGCCTCCCTGTCAGATATTCTCTGATCCATTGCAGTGCCTTTCCTGTTACGTGTGCCTGATCCTCTAGCTTTTGCATTAACCTCTTGTGAGGAACTGTGTCGAACGCCTTCTTGCAGTCCAAGAAAATGCAGTCTATCCACCCCTCTCTCTCTCGTGTCTTACTTCTGTTACCTTTTCATAAAACTCCAGTAGGTTTGTGACACAGGATTTTCCTTCCCTGAAACCGTGCTAGTTGTCATTTATAAGCTTGTGTCTTTCTAGGTGCTCCACCACTCTCCTCCTGATGATCTTCTCCATGACTTTGCATACTATACACGTCAGTGTGTGTGTGTGTGTGTGTGTGTTTGTGCTTTGTGTGTGTGTTTTGTGAGTGTGTGTTTTGTGTTGTGTGTGTACTCAGTTGTGAATGCAGGGGTCGAGTCATAGCTCCTGGCCCCGCCTCTTCACTGGCCGCTACTGGGTCACTCCCTGCACCATGATCTTTATCATACCTCTTCTTGAAGCTATGAATGGATCCTGCCTCCACTACATGACTTCCCAAGCTATTCCACTTTCTGACCATTGTGACTGAAGAAATACTTCCTAACATCCCTGTGATTCATCTGAGTCTTCAACTTCCAACTGTGTCCCCTTGTTGCTGTGTCCCATCTCTGGAACATTCTGTCTCTGTCCACCTTGTCAATTCCACTCAGTATTTTATATGTCGTTATCATGTCCCCCTATCTCTCCTGTCCTCCAGTATCGTCAGGTCGATTTCCCTTAACCTCTCCTCGTAGGACATATTCCTTAGCTCCGGGACTAGTCTTGTTGCAAACCTTTGCACTTTCTCTAGTTTCTTTATGTGCTTGGGTAGGTGTGGGTTCCAAACTGGTGCTGCATACTCCAATATGGGCCTAGCGTACACAGTGTACAGGGTCCTGAACGATTCCTTATTGAGATATCGAAATGCTGTTCTTAGGTTTGCTAGGCGCCCATATGCTGCAGCAGTTATTTGGTTGATGTGCGCCTCAGGAGATGTGCCTGGTGTTATACTCACCCCAAGATCTTTTTCCTTGAGTGAGGTTTGTAGTCTCTGGCCCCTAGACTGTACTCCGTCTGCGGTCTTCTTTGCCCTTCCCCAATCTTCATGATTTTGCACTTGGTGGGGTTGAACTCCAGGAGCCAATTGCTGGACCTGGCCTGCAGCCTGTCCAGATCCCTTTGTAGTTCTGCCTGGTCCTCGTCCGATTGAATTCTTCTCATCAACTTCACATCATCTGCAAACAGGGACACTTCGGTCATTTCGTTCACAAATACCAGAAACAGCACCTGTCCTAGGATTGACCCCTGTGGAACCCCACTCGTCACAGGCGCCCACTCTGACACCTCGCCACGTACCATGACTCGCTGCTGTCTTCCTGACAGGTATTCTCTGATCCATTGGAGTGCCTTCCCTGTTATCCCTGCCTGGTCCTCCAGCTTGGAGGAACTGTGTCAAACGCCTTCTTACAGTCCAAGAAAATGCAGTCTACCCACCCCTCTCTCTCTTGTCTTACTGCTGTCACCCTGTCATAGAACTCCAGTAGGTTTGTGACACAAGATTTCCTATCCCTGAAACCGTGTTGGCTGTCGTTGATAAGCTCATTCCTTTCTAGGTGCTCCACCACTCTTCTCCTGATAATCTTCTCCATGAATTTGCATACTATACATGTCAGTGACACTGGTCTGTAGTTTAGTGCTTCATGTCTGTCTCCTTTTTTAAAAATTGGGACTACATTTGCTATCTTCCATACCTCAGGTAATCTCCCTGTTTCGATAGATGTGTTGAATATTGTTGTTAGGGGTACACATAGTGCCTCTGCTCACTCTCTCAGGACCCATGGAGAGATGTTATCCGGCCCCATCGCCTTTGAGGTATCTAGCTCACTCAGCAGCCTCTTCACTTCTTCCTCGGTTGCATGTATTGTGTCCAACACTTGGTGGTGCACCCCACCTCTCCGTCTTTCTGGAGTCCCTTCTGTCTCCTCGGTGAACACTTCTTTGAATCTCATGTTGAATTCCTCACACACTTTGCGGTCGTTTCTTGTGATCTCTCCTTCCTTCCTTAGCCTGATCACCTGGTCCTTGACTGTTGTTTTCCTCCTGATGTGGCTGTACAACAGCTTCGGGTCAGATTTGGCTTTCTCTGCTATGTCATTTTCGTACTGTCGTTGGGCCTCCCTTCTTTCCTGTGCATATTCATTCCTGGCTCTATGACTTTTCTCCTTATTTTCCTGGGTTCTTTGCCTTCTATACTTCTTCCATTCCCTAGCACACTTGGTTTTGGCTTCCCTGCACCTTTGGGTGAACCACGGGCTCATCCTGGCTTTTTCATTATTTCTGTTACCTTTGGGTACAAACCTCTCCTCAGCTTCCTTGCATATTGTTGTCACATATTCCTTCACCTCGTTTACTGACTCCCTGCCAGTTCTCTGTCCCACTGAACCCCGTTTAGGAAGTTCTTCATGCCCGCGTAGTCCCCTTTCTTGTAGTTTGGCTTCATTCGTCTGGCCCTTTCTGCTTCCCCCTCCACTTGTAACTCTACTGTGTATTCGAAGCTTAAAACCACCTGATCACTGGCCCCAAGGGGTCTTTCATATGTGATGTCCTCAATATCTGCACTACTCAAGGTGAATATTAGGTCCAGTCTCGCTGGTTCATCCTCTCCTCTCTGGTAGTGTCCCTTACGTGTTGGTACATGAAGTTTTCCAGTACCACCTCCATCATCTTAGCCCTCCACGTTTCTTGGCCCCCATGTGGATCTAAGTTCTCCCAATCGATTTCCTTGTGGTTGAAGTCACCCATGATCAGTAGCTTTGCCCTGCTCTCATGAGCCCTTCTGGCCACTTCAGCCAGTGTGTCAACCATCTCTCTATTACTCTCATCATACTCTTGCCTTGGCCTCCTGCTGTTCTGTGGTGGGTTATACATCACTGCAATTACCACCTTGGGACCTCCAGACTGAAGTGTTCCTACTATGTAATCTCTTGCTTCTCTTCTGTCTCCTCTCTCCAGCTCATCAAAATCCCATCAGTTTTTGATCAGTAGTGCCACTCCTCCACCCCCTCTGTTCCCTCTGTCTTTCCTCAGGATCTGATATGCTGTTGGAAAGATTGCATCTGTTATCATACCTGTGAGCTTGGTTTCTGTGAGAGCTATTATGTCCTGTGATGCCTCTTTGACTCTTTCGTGCCACTCCTCCCACTTATTTGTTATTCCGTCAGCGTTGGTGTACCATACCTTCAGTTTCCTCTCCAACTGAAGGTGGGAGTCCTGGCAGTGTACTGTGGGATTCTATAGTGGAGTGTTGGGTGGGGGCTTTGAGTGTGGGTTGTGGTTTTTGTTGGGATAGGGTGTTTGGTTGTGGGGTTCTGGGGTTGGTTCTGTTTGTGCTTGCTCTGCCCTGCTATGGTTGTCCTCTGCTGATTCTGTCTTTGTCCCTCCTCCTAGCTCCTTTCGCCTTTGTGTCCTCTCCCTTGGCTGCTGTCGTTCTGTTTTTGTTCTCTCTTGGTCTAAGAAGACCCTCTTGTATTCTGCCGATTCCTTCAACCGTGGTTTCTCTTGGAGGATCCTGTCTCGCACTGTTTCTGTCCTGAAAATCAGCTTGAGCGGTCGTGTGTGTGTGTGTGTGTGTGTGTGTGTGTTTTTTGTGTGTTTTGTGATGTGTGTGTGTACTCACCTATTTGTGGTTGCATGATTCGAGACAGCTCCTGGCCGTGTGTGTGTGTGTGTGTGTTTTGTATATATAGGTCACTACTGGATTACTTTATCAAAGACTTTCATATCAAGGAGTGATAATAGAGATAGTGCTGTGTGTGTGGATGCTACATCCAGTGTGTGTATCGCTTGTGATGTGTCTCCTCCTGGACACATACCCTCTTAATCAGGATCTCTGCGGGCTTGATCCACCGTTCCTTAACAAGACCAAGTGTAACTTGGTTTTGAAAAATTAATTTTGGCAAAAGTACCTGAAGATTGTGTGACCTGCAGCGTACCTGTGACCTGTGTCAAGTGTTCTTATAGGCCTCTCAAGTAGGCCTATGGCGTGGGTTAATGATCAACCAGGCTCTTCGTGCTAGATGTGACTTAGAACTTAATTCTAGTGACCAGCGGATACATAAACCATTACTAGGTCACCGTAACACAGAGCAGGATACATAACACCAGGTCACCATAACACCTGGATACATAACACCAGGTCACCATAACACCTGGATACATAACACCAGGTCACCATAACAGCTGTGTCAGAGGACACTTGTGTATCCTGACAAAGAAAACACTTCAGTAAGAGAAGTTGGTGAGACCTGTTGAACTGGTCTCTCCCTCAGACCCACCTCACCTAATTACCCTCCTGACTAATTAGAGGCAGTTGTGCTACCGTTGTGGTACTTAGTGGTACCGTTGTGATACTAGTGGTACCGTTGTGATTGTGGTGCTGTTGTGATAATGGTACCGTTGTGATAGTGCTACTGTTGTCGTACTTAGTGATACCGTTGTGGTACTTAGTGGTACTGTTGTGGTACTAGGTACTCGAAGATGTCTACCCAGGCAGGTCCAGGCAGGTCCAGGCAGGTCCAGGCAGGTCCAGGCAGGTCCAGGAAGAAGTCTGTGTACATGAAACTTGACCCTGTGCTGGGGGTCAGCGCCCCCCGCGACTCTGAACCCTCAGGTGTCAGGTGGGCAGACGAGGCAAGGTGGGCAGGTGGTGGGCAGGGCTCCAGGTTCCAGGTGACCACTGTGGCAGAAGGAGAATTGGAACCCACCACCACGCCCACCACGCCCACCACGCCCACCACGCCCACCTCTCTCAGTAGGAAGAAAGTCTCCTTCAAGGTAGGTACCCCATGCCCACAGTCACAGTGACCTGCTCTGTGACCTGTCAGTCGTAACTGGTCTGTGACCTGTCAGTCGTAACTGGTCTGAGACCTGTGAGTCCAGACTGGTCTGTGACCTGTCACAGTCGTGACTGGTCTGAGACCTGTCACAGTCGTGACTGGTCTGAGACCTGTGAGTCCAGACTGGTCTGTGACCTGTCACAGTCGTGACTGGTCTGTGACCTGTCACAGTCATGACTGGTCTGCGACCTGTCACAGTCATGACTGGTCTGCGATCTGTCACAATCATGACTGGTCTGTGACCTGTCACAATAATGACTCTGGTGTGTGATCTGTCATAGTCATGACTGGTCTGTGACCTGTTAGTCATGACTGGTCTGTGACCTGTCACAATCATGACTGATCTGTGACCTGTCACAATCATGACTCTGGTCTGTGACCTATCGTAGTCATGAATGGTCTGTGACCTGTCAGTCGTGACTGGTCTGTGAATTGTCACAATCATGACACTGGTCTGTGATCTGTCACAGTTATGACTGGTCTTTGACCTGTCACAGTCGTTACTGGTCTGTGACCTGTCACAGTCGTTACTGGTCTGTGACTTGTCAGTCGTAACTGGTCTGTGACTTGTCAGTCATGACATGTCTGTGACCTGTCAGTCATGATTGGTCTGTGATCTGTCAGTCATGTCTGGTCTGTGACCTGTTACAGTCGTGACTGGTCTGTGACCTGTCACAGTCATTACTCTGGTCTGTGACCTGTCACAATCATGACTGTTCTGTGACCTGTCAGTCATGACTAGTCTGTGACCTGTCACAATCATGACACTGGTCTGTGACCTGTCACAGTCATGACTCTGGTCTGTGACCTGTCACAATCATGACTCTGGTCTGTGACTTGTCTCAGTCATGACTCTGGTCTGTGACCTGTCACAATTATGACACTGGTCTGTGACCTGTGACAGTCGTGACTGGTCTGTGACCTGTGACATTCGTGACTGGTCTGTGACCTGTGACAGTCGTGACTGGTCTGTGACCTGTCACAGTCGTGACTGGTCTGTGACCTGTCACAGTCGTGACTGGTCTGTGACCTGTCACAATCGTGACTGGTCTGTGACCTGTCACAGTCATGACTGGTCTGTGACCTGTCACAGTCATGATTGGGCTGTGACTTGTCACAGTCGTCACTGGTCTGTGACCTGTCACAATCATGACTGATCTGACCTGGCAGTCATGACTGGTCTGTGACCTGTCACAGTCGTCACTGGTCTGTTACCTTTCACAGTCGTCATTGGTCTGTGACCTGTCACAGTCGTCACTGGTCTGTGACCTGTCAGTCATGACTGGTCTGTGACCTGTCAGTCATGACTGGTCTGTGACCTGTCAGTCATGACTGGTCTGTGACCTGTCAGTCATGACTGGTCTGTGACCTGTCAGTCATGACTGGTCTGTGACCTGCCAGTCATGACTGGTCTGTGACCTGCCAGTCATGACTGGTCTGTGACCTGTCACAGTCATGACTGGTCTGTGACCTGTCTCAATGACCCTGATCTGTAACCTGTCACAATCATGACTCTGGTCTGTGACCTGTCACAATAATGACTGGTCTGTGACCTGTCACAGTCATGACTGGTCTGCGACCTGTCAGAATCATGACTGGTCTGTGACCTGTCACAGTCATGACTGGTTTGCGACCTGTCAGAATCATGACTGGTCTGTGACCTGTCAGAATCATGACTGGTCTGTGACCTGTCAGAATCATAATTGGTCTTTGTGACCTGTCACAATCATAATTGGTCTTTTTGACCTGTCACAATCATGATTGGTCTTTGTGACCTGTCACAATCATGATTGGTCTTTGTGACCTGTCACAATCATGATTGGTCTTCGTGACCTGTCATAATCGTGACTGGTCTGTAACCTGTCACAATCATGATTGGTCTTCGTGACCTGTCATAATCGTGACTGGTCTGTGACCTGTCACAGTCATGACTGGTCTCTGACCTCTGTATTATGTGGGTCATTGTATAATTGTGGTGGGCCACTACTACTTGGTATAGAATACACTATACCACTAACACATGACATAGAATACACTGGACCACTAGCACATGGTCTAGTACACACTGTACTACTACTACATGGTCTAGAGTACACTGGACCACTATTATATGGTCTAGATTACACTTAACCACTAACACGTATCTAGAGTACACTGGAGCACTAACACACGATCTTGAACCTAGAACCTTCAAAATGATAGGCTGGATAACTAGAACCTTCAAAGTGATAGGCCGGATAACTAGAACCTTCAAAGTGAATGGCTGGATAACTAGAACCTTCAATATAATAGGTCACGTGGAATCTACCTGGAGGGTGCTCTGGGGGTCAACGCCCCCGCGGCTCGGTCTGTGACCAGACCTCGTTGTGGGTCAGGACCTGATCAACCAGGTTGTTACTGGTGGCCGCACGTAAACCAACGTATGAACTGCAGCCCGGCTGGTCAGGTACTGACTTTAGGTGCCTGTCCAGCATCTTACACCATGATCGCTCTTATTGAAGACTTTTGCAAAGGTTGTGGATACTAAATCTGCATTCTGCGTGTCCTCCAGTGCATCCAAGACCATGTCATTGTGGTCCAGTAGTTGTGAGACATAGGAGCGACCATCCAAGACCATGTCATAGTGGCCCAGTAGTTGTGAGAGGTAGGAGCGACCATCCAAGACCATGTCATAGTGGTCCAGTGGTTGTGAGAGGCAGGAGTGACCATCCAAGACCATGTCATAGTGGTCTTGATTCCTATTCCAACCCATTCAAAGGTTTTTATGATGTGAGACGTTAGTGCTATTAGTATAATTCTTTGGTATTGCTTTACTGTCACCTTTGTGGAGTGGGGTTATATCCGTTGTGTTTAGTGACTGTGGAGCGACCGTGTCTAGGATCCCTCTCCATAGTATATATAAAGCATGCAAGAGGGGTTTCTTGCAGCTTTGATGAACACGGAGTTCTACGAGTCTAAGCCTGGGGCTGAGTACATGGGCATGTTGTTAATGGGTTTTTCAGAGTCCAGCGGAGTTAGGGTTATGTCAGAAATTTGGTATACATTGACAGGGGTTTTAAGTTTTATTGATGAAAAAGTAATTTGGATTGTCGATCTTTGGACTGATTAATGGCTCGCTAAACATAGAGTCATACTGAGACTTAAGTATCTCACTCATTTCTTTGTTGTCGTCTGTGTAAGTTCTATCTTGTCTGAGCAAAGATCCTATACTAGATGTGGTTTTTTCTTGTTTTTTTGGCATATGAAAAGAAATATTTTTAATTTCGTTCAATTTCATTAATTGGTTTTAGTTCCTCCTGTCTCTCCTGGATCCTGTATGAATAATTTAACTTAAGCTCAATATTTTCCACTTCCCTGGTCAGCGCTTCCTTCTATATTTCATATAATCTCGCCCCCTTGAGGAGCTCAGTGATTCTTCCCCTCCTGTAGTGGGAGCGTATCTCTCCAACAATGATTTATTCATAACTAGAACCTTCAAAATGATAGGCTGGATAACTAGAACCTTCAAGATGATAGGCTGGATAACTAGAACCTTCAGAAAAATGGGCTGGATAACCAGAACCTTCAGAATTATAGCCTGGATAACTAGAACCTTCAAAACGAGAGATGTCAAGTCACTCAGCTCTGCCAATTTCTCTCAGTATTTTGTATGTTGTAATCATGTATCTCCTAGTCCTTCTCTCTTATGAGGTGGTTAGTTTCAGTTCTCTCAACGCGCGCGCGCGCGTGTGTGTGTGTGTTTGTGTGTGTGAGTGTGAGTATGAGTGTGTGTGTGTGTGTGTGTGTGAGTATGAGTGTATGTGTGTGTGTGTGTGTGTGTGTGTGTGTGTGTGTGTGTGTGTTGTGTGTGTGTCAATGTGTGTGTGTTAGTTACCATTTTGTCCTAGGCACATTGTGTGTGTACTCACCTAGTTGTGGTTGCAGGGGTCGAGTCATAGCTCCTGGCCCCGCCTCTTCACTGGCCACTACTGGGTCACTCTCCCTGCGCCATGAGCTTTATCATACCTCTTCTTAAAGCTATGTATGGAACCTGCCTCCACTACATCGCTTCTCAAACTATTCCACTTCCCGACCACTGTGACTGAAGAAATACTTCCTAACATCCCTTTGACTCATCTGAGTCTTCAACTGTCCCATCTCTGGAACATCCTGTCTCTGTCCACCTTATCTATTCCTCGCATTATTTTGTATATCGTTATCATGTCTCCCCTAACCCTCCTGTCCTCCAGTGTCGTCAGGCCTATTTCCCTTATCCTTTCTTCGTAGGACATTCCCCTTAGCTCTGGAACTAGCCTTGTTGCAAACTTTTACACGGTATACAGAGTCTTGAACGATTCCTTACTGAGGTATCGGAACGCTATTCTCAGGTTTGCCAGGCGCCCGTATGCTGCAGCAGTTATCTGGTTGATATGTGCTTCCGGAGATGTGCTCGGTATTATACTCACCCCAAGATCTTTCTCCTTGAGTGAGGTTTGCAGTCTTTGGCCACCTAGCCTATACTCTGTCTGCGGTCTTCTTTGCCCTTCCCTGATCTTCATGACTTTGCATTTGGCGAGGTTAAATTCAAGTAGCCAGTTGGTGGACCACGTGTCCAGTCTGTCCAGGTCTCGTACCATGACTCGTTGTTGCCTCCCTGTCAGGTATTCTCTGATCCATTGCAGTGCCCTTCCTGTTATATGTGCCTGATCCTCTAGCTTCTGCACTAATCTCTTGTGAGGAACTGTGTTGAAAGCCTTCTTGCAGTCCAAGAAAATGCAGTCAACCCACCCCTATGTGTGTGTGTGTGTGTGTACTTGCTTAATTGTGGTTGCAGGGGTCGATTTATAGCTCCTGGCCCCGCCTCTTCACTGGTCGCTACTAGGTCACTCTTCCTTCTCCTTGAGCTTTATCATACCTCTTCCTAAAGCTATGTATGGATCCTGTCTCCACTACATCACTTTCTAGACTATTCCACTTCCTGACAACTCTGACTGAAAAAATAATTCGTAACAGTCCTGTGGCTCATCTGGGTCTTCAGCTTCCAACTGTAACCCCTTGTTGCTGTGTCCCATTTCTGGACCATCCTGTCTCTCTCCACCTTGTCAATTTCTCTCAGTATCTTATATGTCGTTATCATGTCCCCCCCTATCTCTCCTGTCCTCTAGTGTCGTCAGGCCGATTTCCCTTAACCTCTCCACGTAGGACATGCCCCTAATTTCTTGACATGCTTGACCAGGTGTGGGTTCCAAACTGGTACTGCATACTCAAATATGGGGCTGACGTACATGGTGTACAAAATCTTGAAGGATTTCTTACTGATGTGTCTGAGCGCTATTCTTAAGTTTGCCAGGCACCCATATGCTGCAGCTGGAGTGAGAGATATGGGAGGAAGTGTAAAATAAACCAAGTGAGGAGCAGGGGTGCGGTGGGGACAATAAGGGAACACTGTATCAACATTCGTGGTCCCAGACTATTCAACATCTTACCAGAAGATATCAGAAACACGGCTGGAACAAGTGTAGAAGCCTTCAAGAGGAAACTGGACAAGTATCTTCACCAGGTGCCAGATCAACCAGGCTGTGATGGATATATGGGGCAGCAGGCCTCCAGCAGCAACGGCTTGGTTGAGCAGGCAAGCATCAGACGAGCCTGGTTCATGGCCGGGATCCGAGAGTAGTGAGACTTGAAGCTCATCAAAGGCATATCGAAAGTAAAGGTATATCAGTTATTTGGTTGATGTGCGCCTCAGGAAATGTGCTTGGTATTATACCCTCCCCAAGATCCTTTTAGCTGAGTGACGTTTGCAGTCTTTGCCTCCCCCCTAGCCTGTACTTTCTCTGTGGTCTTCTTTGTCCTTCCCTGATCTTCATGACTTTGCACTTGGCAGAGTTAAACTCCAGGAGCAAGTTGCTGGACCAGGCTTGCAGCCTGTCCAAATACCTTTATAGTCCTGCCCGATCCTCATCCGATTGAATTCTCATTAGCTTCACATCGTCTGCAAACAGAAACATGTGAATCTATCCTTCCATCATGTCATTTATATATACCAGAAACAGCACCGGTCCTAGGAGTGACCCACTCTAACACCTCGTCATGTACATGACTCATTGTTGCCTTCCTGTCAGGTATTCTCTGATCCACTGCAGTGCCTTTCCTGTTACACCTACCTGATCCTCTAGCTTTTGCACTAATCTCTAGTGTGGAACTGTGTCGAAAGTCTTCTTACAGTCCAAGAAAATGCAATCTACCCACCCGTCTCTCTTGTCTTACTGCCGTCACCTCGTCGTAAAACTCCAGTAGGTTTGTGACACAGGATTTCCATTCCCTGATACTGTGTTGGTTGTCGTGAATACACTCATTTGTTTCTAGGTGCTCCACCACTCTTCTGATAATAGTCTCCACAATTTTGCATTCTATACATGTTAGTAGCACACACACTGCCTCTGCTCCCTCTCTCAGGTTCCACTGAGAGATGTTGTCCAGTCCCATTGCCTTTGAGGTACCTAGTTTGCTTAGCAGCCTCTTCATTCGGTTGTATGTATTGTGTCCAGCACTTGTTAGTGTACCCCACCATTCCAGCTTCCTGGAGTTCTTTCTGTTTCCACTGTAAATATGTCTTTAAATCTCATGTTAAGCTCTTCACATACTTCTCGACCATTTCTTGTTATCTCTCCTTCCTTAATCAGCCTGATTACCTGGTCCTTGACTGTTGTTTTCCTCCTGATGTGACTGTATAACAGCTTTGGATCAGACTTGGCTTTTGCTGCTATGTCATTTTCGTATTGGTGCTGGGCCTCCCTTCCTATCTGTGCATATTCGTTTCTGGCTCTTCAACTAATCTCCTTATTTTCTTGAGTCCTTTGTCTTCTATACTTTTTCCATTCTCTAGAGCACCTAGTTTTGGCCTCTCTGCACCTTTGGGTGAACCAAGGGCTCATCCAAGCCTTCCCATTATTTCTGTTGCCCTTAAGTATGAACCTCTCCTCTGCTTCCTTGCATTTTGTTGTCCCATATACCTTTGATATACCTTTGAAGAGTTTCAAGAGTTTAACTACTCTCAGTGCCTGGCGATGGGCCAGGCTCGTCTGGTGCTTGCCTGGTTAACCAGGTTGTTGCTGCTGGAGGCTCGCTGCCCCACATATCCATCACAGCCTGGTTGATCTGGCACCTGGTGAAGATACTTCTCCAGTTTCCTCTTGAAAGCTTCTACACTTGTTCCAGGAGTGTTTCTGATATCTTCTGGTAAGATGTTGAATAGTCTGGGACCACGAATGTTGATGCAGTGCTCCCTTATTGTCCCCACCGCACCCCTGCTCCTCACTGAGTTTATTTTACACTTCTTCCCATATCTCTCACTCCAGTATGTTGTTATGGCAGTGTGCAGATTTGGGACCAGGCCCTCTAGTGCTTTCCAGGTATATATTATCATGTATCTCTCTCTCTCTCTCTTCCGCTCCAATGAGTACATGTTCAAGACTTGATGGCATTCCCAGTAATTTAGGTGCTTTACTGGTTCAGTGTGAGCCGTAAACGATCTCTGTATTTGTTCCAGCTCTGATATTTCTCCTGCTTTGAACGGGGTCGTCAGCACTGAGCAATATTCTAAATGAGGGAGCACTAACGATTTGAAGAGTGTCACCATCGACATTATTTCCTTTGTTTTGAATGTTCTCAATACCCACCCCGTCATCTTCCTGGCTGTCGTGATCTTTGTCTTGCAATGTTCCTTAAAAGAAAGGTCAGCTGACATAATTATTCCCAGGTCTTTTACGTGTTTGTTTCGTTCTATTTGGTGACCCTATTGAGTTTTGTATATACTGTTCCTTTTGAGTTCTTCATTCTTTCTATACCTCAGCAGCTGGAACTTATCACCATTGAACGTCATGTTGTTCTCCACTGCCCACTGGAAAACATGGCTTATGTCTTCCTGTAAATTTTCAGTGTTCTCTACCGTAGTGACTTTCATGCTTATTTCATCATTTAATTTACTGATTTTTCTGCGAGCTCTCATTCCCACTGAACTTTGTGCAGGAAATTCCTCATGCCTGTGTAGTTCCTTCTTTTGTAATTTGACTTCTCCCATCCTGCTCTACCGGCTTCACTCTCCACTTGTAACTCTACTATGTATTCGAAGCTCAGGACCACGTGATCAATAACTCTGTGGGGCCTTTCATATGTGATGTCCTCAATTTCTGAAATACTCAAGTTGAATACTAGGTCCAGTCTTGCTGGTTCATCCTCTCCTCTCTCTCTCTCTGTGGTAGTGTTCCTAATATTTTGATGCATGGATGTTGGTATACCTGCTACTGATGCCATGCCCCTTCTGTTCCTTGGCTCAATTCATCTTCAAGGCTCTGTATCCTGGCTTCTGCACCTTCAGCTCTCTGCTCCCATTTCCTGTTCTTTGCCTTCATCCTCTTCTCCATTTTGTGATTAACTCACCTAGCTTGCTTTCCCACTCTTGTTCCATCCTTCTCCATAGTTCGTCCATCCATTCTTCCTTTCCAGGCTCATCTTCCTCTGTTCCCCTGATTCTTCCATCTACCCTCTAGGGTCCCCCTTTTTTTGTAATGAGCTAGTTTCCGTGGTGTGTGTGTTGTGTGTCAGTGTGTACATTTGTGTGTGTGTGTGTGTGTGTGTGTGTGTGTGTGGTGTGTGTACTCACCTAGTTGTACTCACCTAGTTGTGGTTACAGGGGTCGAGTCATAGCTCCTGGCCCCGCCTCTTCACTGGCCGCTACTGGGTCACTGTCCCTGCGCCATGAGCTTTATCAGTGTGTGTGTGTGTGTGTGTGTGTGTGTGTGTGTTTGTGTGTGTTGTATGTGTGTGTGTGTTAATAAACTTGAAACCTAACACACCAATCATTGTGTAGTAGATAGACTTGAAACTTCATTCACCAAATGGAGCTGGAGTCTGTTAGTTTACAGGTGAGGGAAACGAGTGAGGGGAATATTAATGCAATATTTTGCCCTTCAACTACTGTTTGTTTAAAGTTTCTGGTATAGAATATATAATCTGGTGGAACGTTTCTCTTAAGATATGAAGAGAAACGTCTTTATCTAAACTTGTTTATCCAAGTGTGTGACGGCACATTTCGGTCTGCTGACTTATGTGGGTGAAACGTGGGACTTATGTGGGTGAAACGTGGGTTTTACCACTGTAATCTTATTTAATGATATTTATCTCCCGTCTGTTTCACAATCTATTTGCACTATTTTCATTAATTTAGCCTTATAAATAGGTTTAAATTGTTTTTAAGGCTCCTTTCCCTTTACTTTTATAATCACAAATGGGGAGGGTTGGATATTAGCTCCAGGCCTCTCACTGTGACCCCAATGCGTCGTCAGGAGCTTGCAATGGGCAGAAATTGAAAATTTAGGTTTACAATAATTTTCCTCATATTGGCAGCTCCTGACGAAGTACTTTATGCAGTGTGAAGTACCTGGAGCTTATTTACGATTGCAGACGTTTTATGTTTTTTTTTCTTGAAGATTTTGATGTATCAGTGGATGAGAAATATTTTGTATTGTCTCACATATTTCGTATTTTCAGGCCCCTACCTCCCTGCACTATAGCCTCATGGACCATACCTGTCATTCTCTGTCTGTCACACTTTACACTTGTAGTCACTCTTGTTAGTTCCTGCTGTCAGAGTGCCAGTTACTCTGTCCTCAGGCTGGTAGTGACCTGTCAGTAACTTCTACTAGCTTGTCAAAGATGCTAGTGACCTGTAGTGACCTATACTGGCCTGTCAAAGATGCTAGTGACCTGTAGTGACCTGTAGTAACCTGTAGTAACCTGTCAGTAACTTCTACTAACCTGTCAAAGATACTAGTGACCTACTGTAGTGGGCTGCCAGAAGCATTAGTGACCTGTAGTTAGCTGTTAGTTTCCTGTGCGCTAGAACTTCAACTCTGGTTTATCACTGTGGTTCTTGCTGTCTTCTGCTGTCAGAAGAATGTTGCTGTCATTGTGTCTGGTGCAGTCCTGCTGTCAGAGTGGGTTGTCGATGTATCAGTAGCATCCTAGAAAGCTGTTTATGTCTCTAAGCTTAATAAGCTGATGTCATGGCCGATCACCTTGTAACACCGCCTCGGTCAGAACCATGTGTTGATGTGGTACTGTCTGTGTTGCCCAGTTCGTCTTGTACCCAGCCCAGTTCCTCTTATACCCAGCCCAGTTCCTCTTGTACCCAGCCCAGCTCCTCTTGTACCCAGCCCAGCTCCTCTTGTACCCAGCCCAGTTCATCTTATACCCAGCCCTGTGTGTCCTCCAGTACCTCACATTCCTGTAGATTAAGCATGCACACGCCAGCCCCAGTCTGTGCAGACTCCATGCCCAAACACGTGCCCAGCTGCCCACCACTCACAGCTTTGAAAACTCCCATTCTTGCCCCTCTCTACAGAGAACAGACATACATGCCACTGACCTCGTTAAGGTCATCCTCACACACACAACCCATGCTTCATCCTACCTCAGTCTGTGGAGCCCCTGTGCTTTCTTCAGATTCCAACTATATAATACCCATTCTTTCACCAACCTCCACCCACAGAGCACCCATACTTTGCCCAACGCTCACCCACACAGTTCCCACTACCTGCCTCACTGATACCCTACACACTACTTCGTCAATGGCTGGTTACAGGGGTCCCTTGGTCATACCAACACTGACTATAACATCACCCTCTGCCTTTACATCTATTGTAAGTAAGTCAGCTAACTCACCATCACCTCCACTAACATCAACAACACCACTACCACCTCCACTACTATCAACACCACCATCACCACCACTACCATCAACAACACCATCACCACCACTACCATCAACATCACAACCATCAACAACACCATCACCATCAACATCATCACAACCATCAACAACACCATCACCATCAACATCATCACCACCACTACCATCAACACCACCCACACCTTCACCACCACTACCATCAACAATACCCACACCTTCACCACTACTGTCACCAACAATATCTTCATCGTCACCTCCACTACAGTTGTCAGCTACATTAACATGTACACACCCACTACTACTACCACCACCACCACTACCACCACCACCCTCCTGTAGCTTGTCTCACCAACCACCCAAGACAGTTATCAGTGTAATATCTTCTATCACGACGACTACCACAAGTAATGTGTCGTATGGGTGGTCGTCCTCTCTCATACCTCCATTCTCCACCTGCTCCCCTTCTACCTCCACCACCTCCCCCTCCACCTCCACCTGCTCCCTCTCCACCACCTCCACCTTCTCCGCCATAGCGGAGGCCTTGCCTCTACCATTGTCTCTTCACCAGAGTCTTATTCCACTTATGCTTCCATCTGTGGCTTCTCCAGCGCCCACCCCACCCACGCCTCCACCCACACCACTGCTTGTTCCCATGCCATCATCTACCATACCCATCATATACCTCCGTCAGAACACCCCAGAGACGTCACCTGGAGCTTCCCCGCCTGCTTCACCCTCAGAACCCTACAAATGTCTGTTAACACTTTCTACAAGTTCTTCTCCAACACTACACGCACTGCCCCCCACCACCACCACTACCACCGCCCCTAACAAGTACGACGTGGGGGGACCGCTGCCCACCTCCGAGGATCTTAATGACTCGTTGGATCTTGCTGATACCTGTGACGAGGAGGATGACACCAGTCACAGTCTTCTGGGTAGACTGTCGACCTGTGACGAGGATGATGACACCAGTCACAGTCTTCTGGGTAGACTGTCGCGCCGTGCCTCTCAGCGCTCCTCTCTACTGATCCCCACCCCTGAACACCCCCAGAGAGGCGCCTCCATGCTCTCCGTGTCCCCCAGCACTGCACGGAGAACCTCCATCTCATCACTACTCAGCCTCACACCATCCCTGGCCGCCCGGAGGTTCTCCTTCAACATTGGTGCCCAGAACCGGGTATGCCGTGCCCTCCCCGTTGCAGCCGCTGCACTTTCTGCAACACTAACTCGCACCTCAGCTTGAAGTAACCAACCTCACTCCCTCATACACCACCGCAACAGAATGCACGATACTTGCTCCTCCCTGCAAGTTTGTAGTGTGGTTGGAATAGCGTAGTTACCCCAAGGTCCTGGCTTATGATGCTCGTTTTCTCTAGTGTATGTTGTAGGCTTCGTTTTCTTTGTTGTGATCAATTATTAGCTGTAACTTAGCTAGCATGAACTCTCACTTACCTTCTCAAGAGTAACTACGCACTTATATGCAATTATAATTACAATTATCATTAACTATAATTGCATAAAAATCATATTTTTTTTCATAATTAAAGGCTACTTAGCGATTTTCTTATCATTTATAGAATAAATTGCATAATATTTTCCAGTGTAGAATAAATAACATTTTAATAGCTTAAAAAACTAGTTTTTTTCATAACGAATGTATTTTTTTTAGTAAAATTAATCCCATAGATTTTTTTTCCTCTTTTTAAAAATAGAAGTAGAAAAAAAAATGTATATTTTTGCATCTTGTTGATTTTGTATTTGTGAAAAATCAGTTTTGATTTCTTGGTGAATTTTGTGTAAAACGTAGAATTAAACCTTTGAGGTAGTTTACATCCGTCCCTAGGTGTCCCAGGAGAATTTATAACAGTCCCTAGGTGTCCAGGAGGGTTTATAACCGTCCCTAGTGTCCAGGAAGGTTTATAACCATCCCTAGGTGTCCAGGTGGGTTCATAACCATCCCTAGGAGTCCAGGTAGGTTTATAGCCATCCCTAGGTGTCCAGGAAGGTTCATAACCATCCCTAGGTGTCCAGGAGGGTTTATAACCATCCTTAGGTGTCCAGGTGGGTTTATAACCATCCCTACGTGTCCAGGAGAGTTTATAACGATCCTTAGGTGTCCAGGAGGGCTTATAACCATCCCTAGGTGTCCCGTAGGATTTATAACCATCTCTAGGTGTCCAGGTGGGTTTATAACTATACCTAGGTGTCCAGGTGGGTTTATAACCATCCCTAGGTGTCCAGGTGGGTTTATAACCGTCCCTAGGAGTCCAGGTGGGTTTATAACCGTCCCTAGGTATCCAGGTGGGTTTATAACTCTTCCTAGGAGTCCAGAAGATTACAAAACTGTTCCTGGGTGTCTAGGAAGCTGTGTAACTGTTCCTAGGTGTCCAGAAAAGTTTACAACCATCTCTTTGTGTCCAGGTGGGTTTATAACCGTCCCTAGGTGTCCAGAAGGGTTTATTAACATTCCTAGGTGTCCAGGAGGGTTTATTACCATCCCTAAGTGTCCAGGAGGGTTTATAACCGTCCCTAGGTGTCCATGAGGGTTTATAACCGTCCCTAGGTGTCCGGGAGGGTTTATAACCATCCCTAGGTGACCAGGAAGGTTTATAACTATCCCTAGGTGTCCAGGAGGGTTTATAACCATCCCTAGGTGTCCAGGAGGATTTATAACCGTTCCTAGGTGTCCAGGAGGGTTTATAACCGTCCCTGGTGTCCAGGAAGGTTTATTACCATCCTAGGTGTCCAGGTGGGTTTATAACCATCTCTAGGTGTCCAGGAGGGTTTATAACCATCCCTAGGTGTCCAGGAGGGTTTATAACCATCCCTAGATGTCCAGGTGGGTTTATAAATGTCCCTAGGTGTCCAGGTGGGTTTATAACCGTCCCTAGGTATCCAGGTGGGTTTATAACTCTTCCTAGGAGTTCAGGAGAATATAAAACTGTTCCTGGGTGTCTAGGAAGCTGTGTAACTGTTCCTAGGTGTCCAGAAGAGTTTACAACAATCCCTAGGTGTCCAGGAGGGTTTATTACCATCCCTAGGTGTCCAGTAAGGTTTATAACCATCCCTAGGTGTCCAGGAGGATTTATAACCGTTCCTAGGGGTCCAGGAGGGTTTATAACCGTCCCTAGTGTCCAGGAAGGTTTATAACCATCCCTAGATGTCCAGGTTGGTTTATAACCACCCCTAGGTGTCCAGGAGGGTTTATAACCATCCCTAGGTGTCCAGGAGGGTTTATACCCATCCCTAGATGTACTGGTGGGTTTATAAATGTCCCTAGGAGTCCAGGTGGGTTTATAACTCTTCCTAGGAGTTCAGGAGAATATAAAACTGTTCCTGGGTGTCTAGGAAGCTGTGTAACTGTTCCTAGGTATCCAGAAGAGTTTACAACAATCCCTAGGTGTCCAGGAGGGTTTATTACCATCCCTAGGTGTCCAGTAAGGTTTATAACCATCCCTAGGTGTCCAGGAGGATTTATAACCGTTCCTAGGGGTCCAGGAGGGTTTATAACCGTCCCTAGTGTCCAGGAAGGTTTATAACCATCCCTAGATGTCCAGGTTGGTTTATAACCCCCCCTAGGATTCCAGGAGGGTTTATAACCATCCCTAGGTGTCCAGGAGGGTTTATACCCATCCCTAGATGTACTGGTGGGTTTATAAATGTCCTTAGGAGTCCAGGTGGGTTTATAACTCTTCCTAGGAGTTCAGGAGAATATAAAACTGTTCCTGGGTGTCTAGGAAGCTGTGTAACTGTTCCTAGGTGTCCAGAAGAGTTTACAACAATCCCTAGGTGTCCAGGAGGGTTTATTACCATCCCTAGGTGTCCAGGAGGGCTTATAACCATCCCTAGGTGTCCAGGAGTGTTTATAACCATCCCTAGGTGTCTAGGAGGGTTTATAAGTGTCCCTAGGTGTCCAGGAGGGTTCATAATCATCCCTAGGTGTCCAGGTGGGTTTATAAATCTTCCTAGTTGTCCACGAGGGCTAATAACTCTTCCACCCATTATGTGGTGTCCAGGGGGTATAAAACTTGTCCTAGGTGGCCGGGAGGGTATAGAAATATCTCTAGGTGTCCAAGAGGGTTTACAACTGTTGCTAGGTGGCCAGGTGGGTTTATAACCGTCCCAAGGTGTCCAGTAACGTTTATGACCATGCCTAGGTGTCCAGGATGGTTTAAAACTGCTCTAGGTGTCCAGGAGGGTTTATAACTGATCCTAGGTGTCCAGGATGGTTTACAATCATCACTAGATGTCCAGGAGGGTTTATAACTGTTCCTAGGTGACCAGGAGCGTTTATAACCATTCCTAGGTTTCCAGGAGGGTTTATAACCATCCCTAGGTGTACAGGAGGGTTTATAACCATCCCTAGGTGTCCAGGGGGTTTATAACCATTCCTAGGTGTCCAGAAGAGTACATAACTTCCTAGGTGTCCAGAAGGGTTTATAACCATCCCTAGGTGTCCAGGAGGGTTTATAACCATCCCTAGGTGTCCAGCAGGGTTTGTGACCATGTCTGGTGGGTACTTAAGGAGATATTGGAATAATGAATACACTCGTTGGATGTTCTGGTAGCGTATATTAAGAGAGTCGTGAGGGGAGCCCAGGAGCCTATTCCTTGTCTAGCCTGCGCCTAGTGGGGAAGTGAAAGGGAACACTCTAGCCTACATCTCACATGTGTGTGACTCGTGACTTCATATCTAGCTAGGGAGCCTATCTATAACATAGCTGGGAATATCTACATATACTACACAAGTATCACAAGTAATGAGTAACACTACTGACAGCTTGGCCATGTTAATGTATGGTGTCCCAACATACAAAATACAATTTATAAGCTAAAAAGGCAGAATGGCTCTGGGCTGATTCTATACAATATCAAATACACACAAGGAAACATAAGAACTAATCATAAGAATGGTAACAAAATGTAATGCATTACAGTATGATATATTTAAAAAGGGATGTAATTGATCGATCGATCTGTATTCATATGGTCTATGGATTCTGAGGAAATATATTTACAAAGAAGACAGTGTTTAATAGAAAAGGCAGACTCGGTGCACACAAGTCTTTTAGTGTTAATCTCAGAATTCGGAGAGAACTTGAACATATACAAAAAAAATTTTGAACATGAATAAGCTGACAGGTAACACACAGTTGAAACTCTCTGAACTTGATAATCTAACTATATAGACTATTAACATTTAACCCCAACTTTGCCAGGGTGAGACTTACATGTGCAGAATGGCTATCATCTCTAGGGAGATTGAAATCTGTTTCAATGGCTAACACATGCCGTGGTTGAGGAGTATCTGAATTAGTACTTACAAATGATATTTGGGGGTTTCTCAATACTTGTCGTGTACGTAAGGACTAACGACATTCAGGTTGTTCATTTGACTGATTATTAGAGGTAGAGGGTACAGCATCAGGAGGATTGCCAGTCTGTCTAATTTGTCTGGTTGTCAGGGACCTCGTCTTCGTCGCATACTAACTTCATATGATCTAAATGCGATTCTTTATACTGACCAGTACTGATTTCTCTAACTTTATACTTATTGCCATGGATATGTTCAACTACTTGATAAGGACCAACAAACTTTTGATCAATCTTAGGCATTGCAGATGTTTTATTAAAGTTAGTCAGCATAACTCTCGAACCTTCTTTCATTTTGGTCAGTTTTGTTCGAGTATTAGTAACTCTTGTAAATTCTGCTGTTGATTTATGAAGTGTTCCACAGATTCTTCTGAAAACACTTTGAGCTAAGTTGGTACGAGTTGCTATGAAATCATCAGGATTGTAATTCAGTTTTGAATCAGAATACAACAACTCATAAGGTAAATGCTTATCTACACCATACAATGCAATGTGGAGTGTCACCTATAGAAGCATTGCAAGCAGAATTTATGGCACATTGTACATCAGGTATGACTTCATCCCAGGTTGCACTATTGAGATTAATAGTAGCTCTCAACAAATCGAGTACTTTCTTATTAGTTCTTTCCGCTAGACCATTACTTGCAGGGCGGTGAGGAACAATAGTCGACTTAGTAATCTTGTACAAGGTGCATAACTTTTCAAGTATCTCGTTACAGAACTCACCTCCATTATCTGTTACTACAGACTTAGGAGTTGTATGTCTGTAGATAATACATTCCTTGAACGCTTTAGCTTCTGTCTCAGCAGTCTTATCTGCAATAGGAACTAACTCACAATATCTGGTGAAATGATCTACCATAACACACAGATGTTTATTGCCCTGGAGGGAGCATTGAAAATTAGTTAACAAGTCTACTGCAACTCTTTCCCATGGTTCACTAGTAGTGGGATACACCTGGATAGGATTAGGACCATTAACATTGCCTTTATGTTGCATACAAACACTACATTTTTTAACATAGCGATATCAGTTGCCATACGAGGCCAAAAGTATTTCAATCTGGCTTGTTTTACAGAACAATCCATACCAGGGTGTGCAACACCGGGTACATTGTGAACTAGCTGTAAGGCTACTAACTGTAAGGCTAACTAACTGGAATTACTAACTGGTGTACCTGCCTGCTAGGAGTACCCAACTCGGCTGTTCGATACAGTAATTCCTGGTTCATGCTAGGAGTACCCATCTTGGCTGTTTGATACAGTAATTCCTGGTTCATGACGAAGTCACTGATAGGTGCTGGTGGCTTCACAGTCAGGATAAGATCTTCCTGTAGCAGGAATCGAATCACACCAGGCCACATGGGATCTGTTCTATGAGCGTTCTTTACATCCTCGGCACTAAATGGAGGATCTGCAGTTACTACACTAACATGTCGCGATAGGGCATCTGCGATTACATTTGATCTGCCGGGCAAATGTTCAAAGGTAGGATTGAACTCTTGAATGGTCAAGGACCATCTGGCTAATCTTCCAGTAGGTTGTTTATTCTGGAATAAGGAAATCAGTGGTGGATGGTCTGTCAAGACATGAACAGGGTACTGATAATGTCTCGGAAGTGCTTTAAAGACCATACTATGGCTAAGGCTTCTTGTTCAGTTACTGTATAGTTACATTCAACCTTTGTAAGGATATGGCTAGCAAATGCAACTGTGTTGTACTTGCTGTCGGTCTTCTGAGCTAGGACGGCACCTATGCCAATATAACTAGGCTTGGAAAAATTAGGAAATTTCAAAATTTGAGAAGATGTTACCTTTTCTTTAAGAGTTTGGAATGCTCTTTCTTGACTGAAGGTCCAAATGAAAGGAGCATCTTTCTTAAGTAACTCAGTAAGAGGAGCTGCTATAGAAGAAAAATTAGCTAATTAGCCCACAAAGGATCTTATGGCATCAACAGTTTTGGGAGATGGAAAACTTAGTACTGTTGTTACTTTACTTTAGTCAGTCGTAACCCCTCTATGAGTGACTATGTGACCAAGAAACTTGATTTCTGATCTGAAAAATTGACATTTTGACAGTTTGATCTTTAAATTGGCTTCAATATTACCGCGTACCATATCTAGTCATTTCAAGTGCATTTCCATGTCTTTGGACATAACGATCACATCATCTAGGTACACCATGAGTACATTACCTATGGGGCCTCTAAAGATATTAGTCATGAGCCTCAAGAAGGTGATAGGCAATGAGCGTAACCCGAAGGCCATTCTAAGGAAATGATAATGACCTGTTAGAGTGGAAAATGCGCTTAGCTCTTGGCTGTCCTCGTGTAGAGGGACTTGCCAAACCCCTTGTAACAAATCTAGGATCGAAAAGACTTTGCTATCTCCGATATTACGTAAAAGGTCACAAAATACAGGAAGTGGAAAATGATCTGGGATAGTCTGCGTTTAACTTTCTAAAATCAATCACTGGATGCCAAGTACCATCCTTCTTAGGTACTAGGATCAAGGGTGCTTTCCAAGGTCAATTACTAGGTGAAATAACACCATCATCAAGCATCTTATTAATCAATTCTTCTGCGACAGCTACTTGAGAATGAGGCATTCTGTACGCAGGTACATAAATTGGTCTAGTACCAGGTTCAAGGGGAATACGATGGGACAATAAGTTTGTTATACCCATCTCACCTGGTAAGGCAATGGCTTTACGACGTTTGTTCAACAGAAGCAACAAATGCTTGACCTCATCTGGGAAGTCAGTAGGAGCTAAGTCTTTCTCCTCTACTGGTGAAGTGGATGGACTCTTCCCAGCTGAAATAGCACCGACCCACTGGTCAGGTGACCTCTCGTCTTCTGCACGCACAGGGTAAGGGTAATGAACAAGGTCTACAATACGTATTGGTAATTCGCTGCGTCGAACACTGTGACCCGAGGTATTAGCTATAAAGAGATAGATCTTACCATCTTTAACAACATGTAAAGATGGCTCAACAAAGAAACCGTTTACGTTGCAGGAATCACTGTCAATTAGGATGTTATCCCCATCTAGAACATGAGGGACAACAAGAGACACTCTAGTGAGGGCACTAGCCATGACAGAAACGTCTTTCTGCAGTCGGCATGTGCCATCAAGAGATGGCATTACTAGTTTCAAGTAGTCATTTTCTGACAAGGCGTCCTCTGTGGAGAAACTACGACTTGAACTAGTAGACATTACAGGGATAGTCTCAGCACTCAAGGTTGTCTGAGGTTCCTCTGACACTTGAGGCAACTGAACACTATTTTGCATGCCTGGAGTTGTGGGTGGAACACAGACAAGAGTGACAGGATGACCACTGCCTGATCGCTTGGTTACGCTACTAGAAAAAGCACCGGCCTGTAAGGACTTAATCCTCACTTCATACTCTGCGGCAGTATGGCAAATCTCAGATCCAGATCCAAGCTGATAACCCCAAAATGGTATGATCAAGTCATCAATTTGGGCATGCCATCTATAGGGATCAAGCACAATTTGCAAGTCTCTCATAGACCCGAATCCCAGTAGAAGATCACCAGGAAAACTAATCTGGTCAACAACAAGGAAGGAAGCAGTAAAGTCTTGACCTTGGATAGAGAAGGTGAGGGAAGTCTTTCCTCAGACACAGAGACTAGAACCAGACACACCACTAAGGGAGGATACATGAGTCAATTCTACTAGAAAAACACAGCGCAACTGCTTATTCTTAAACAAGCTAGACCTTACAATGTTCACTTGCGCACCAGAGTCCATGAAGACATGAATGGGCGCTGTAAGAACAGATGCTTGAACTAAGGGACTTATCTTAGTATCGAAATTTATATGCAAACAAGTAGGTTTGTTATCAGTAAACATGCTTTCCACATCATCACCAAAATTATCTTCGTTGCCTACAACTGAAGCAACATCATCGAGATTCTCTTCCTCGAGATCGCGTAAGGTGTCGAAGGAATTTTTAATGGGGATAGAGTATTCAGTATCACCTATCATCACCATGGGACGTTGGGACTGGGGCGCTCGAATTCCCCTGAAGTTGAAGGACGAGCTTGGGACTGATTCTGGTTAGCCTTAGAACCACGACTCTGAGTTCCTCTCCTGTTACTGAGGTAGTAACAGCCACAGAAAGATTTAGAACGTCTACTGTTATACAGGGCATTACACTTGGATGTCATATGTCCATGTATTCTATGATACGTACAATACGGCAAGTCTGATTGGAAGAAGTCATCAGTACGATGCTTCTTGGGTTGACGATCTGGACAGTTAACTGCTCTATGGCCTCTGTAGCCACAGTTATAACAAGTTCTCTTACTATGATTACTGGAAGTACTATAAACACTATGAGAATTATAACGACTCGCAACACTGGTCTTGGGTGAACGCTGTGACTGGTATCTATCAGGATTTTGCTCTGTTATGCAAACAAAAGGCGGTACTGAATGATTCATAGTGATTAAATTAGGTTTGATGCACGGGAAAGTATTCTGGCGGCACAAGGAACGTACATGTATTAGTGATGCGAGCGGTTCCATATTCACAGTTGGAGGGTTAGACTCATAAGCACACAAGGAAGCAGGCGGCATGAGCTCCTTGATTGCTCTGAAAGCTGCTAAGTTAGTGAATGATGCTGTGGATTGTTTATCCGCATCAGGTACAAAGTCGGAGGACTGGACTGCTTTAATAAATGTCGACAAAAGTTTATCTAATCGAACTGCAAAGTCACTCAACGATTCGTTTGTCATGGGTTTTGCATTCACTAGTTCCCTAAGGACAATATAAGGATCGGCCATTTTCACAGATACAAGGAAAGAACGAATCAACTCCTCGTACTCTGACCACTTAGTGAGATTCTTGAAATCGGGCGTTTGGAGGAGACTGACTACGTTAACAGCAGCAGGCGATCTAGTAAGGCTTTCTATCGCAAGTCTAATAATGCTTTCCTCTGATGGAGGACCTTCCACTAGGGCATTAGCTCTAGAACGAACAGCGGCAAACCACACTTCTAGGTTATTGACAATACCATTAAACAATGGCAAAGCATCAAGAGGATCACATGGTAAGGTATGTGATCTCTGTATGTGTCTCAGTCCATCCGTCAGCAAGGGAACAATGGGATTTTTCACTGATTCATTATTACTATGACCGGCAGAATTCACTAAGGGAGTACTCAAAGGTGACTGGGACATACAGTGGACCCCCGGAGTTCGTAGGCGTTGGAGTTCGTAAAATTCGGAGTTAGTGACATTTTTTCAGAAAAATATTGGTTCAGTGTTCGTTGATCCGCTCGGAGTTAGTAATTCGTCCTGGATGTGTACGTGTGGCCCGAGCGGCCCGACACTCCATTCAGAGTCAGTGTGCCATTGTTTACCAGCGAGTGATTGCCACCCACGCATTCTTACCATACATTTTGTCATTATTCCATTGTTTTTAGTGCTTGCAACTGCTAAATAAGCCACCAGGGGCCCCAAGAAAGCTCCTAGTGCCAGCCCTTTGGTAAAGGGCTGAGAGGGGAGAATGTCTTCTTAAGTTAAGCGATTAAGCGATAGAAAAATGACGACACAAAACTTAACTCTTCCAATGTTGTTGGAGTTATATAAGGCGACTGACAACACAGCCATATATCTGGCGGCCATCACTATGTAAGGCATATCTTTCAGTGGCCCTTATACACCCAACAACAAACACCACAACACCAGTCCTCACATTCGTAATGATATTTTATTCATTCTAAAGTATATGTCATGTTTCTATGTTATTAATATTGTTTATTATGTCATATTAGATGAATTGTGATTGATAAATAAGCCGTATAGATAATATTAGCGAAATATTGAAGGACTATCTTGTCCTGTCCCCAAACACACACCCCTGTCACCAGCACAATTCCAAACATATGGCAGAAACAGAACTCTCTGGAACACTTTTTTTGAGCAACAGGGGTCAAGTGACTCTCAACCTGGTCCTAGTGGCATTAAAAAACAAAGAAGGAAAGTAACCCAGGAAAAGGACTTGGTACCTGAAGTCTTTATTGAAGGGGATTCCCCTTCCAAACAAAAGCAACTCTTCCATCATCTCCCCTCCTCCCATCTTCCACACATCAACAACTCTTCAATAAAGGTAAGTGACATGTAATTATTGTTTTAGTCTTCATGTCTCATTGTTTTCTGTGTAATTTAATGTACAGTGGTCCCTCGACTAATGGTCTTAATCCGTTCCAGGAGCTAGACCTCAACACGAAAAATTTGTAACTCGAAACCTTATTTCCCATAAGAAATAATGTAAATACAATTAATCCATTCCAGACATATACAAATATTCACAAAAAAATAATTTTGTAAAGATTAACTATACTTTTGCATTCACAAAACAATTATAAATATTATATATAAAGTAGTATATGTAATATGTATTAAATTTATAATTAAACATTTAAAATAACATTTACTTACCTTTACTGAAGAGAGTTGCTGGCATCTGGAAGATAGGGAGGAGGACTGGGGGAGGTGTTAGTGTTTGGAAGGGGAATCCCCCACCAAAAGGACTTCATTTAACAAGTCCCTCTCTGGGGTTACTTCCCTTCTTTGTCTTTTAATCCCACTAGGACCAGCTTGAGAGTCACTAGAGCCCTGTCACAGAAAATAACTGTCCAGAGTCCTCTGTTTCTGGCGCCTGTTTAACATTTTCCTGAAGTGCAACATGGCTCTGTCACTGAACTGGTTGCACAGATGGCTCATTTCAGCTTGCTCAGGGTGAAATTGTTCAACAAAACTTTGCACATCGTTCCACTTGGAACAAATTTCCTTAATCCGTGAAGAAGGCACCTCCTTCACTCCCTCTTCCTCCTCCTGTGAATCAATAACCTCAACTCTGGTCTGATGCTGTTCCAGTTCCAGCTGTTCCAGCTCTTCAGTTGTTAGCTCTACCCTGTGGTCCTCCACCAACTCTTCCACATCCTCACCACTCAACTCCAACCCCAGGCTGTTCCCCAATGCCACAATATCTTCCACAACAGGCACAGGGTCGTCAGGGTCAGGGTCAGCCTCAAATCCTTCAAAATCCCTCTTTTCAACACAATTCAACACAATCCGGCCACAGTGGTCTCCAAGCAGAGTTCAAAGTCCTGGAAGTCACTCCCTCCCAAGCCTTACCTATAAGGCCTATGCAATGGACGATACTGAAGTGATCTTTCCAGAACTCTCTTAGGGTCAATTCAGAGACTGAGATTATGTCAAAGCACCTTTGAAACATTGCTTTGGTGTACAGTTTCTTGAAGTTTGCAATGACCTGCTGGTCCATGGGCTGGATGAGAGGAGTGGTGTTAGGAGGCAAGAACTTCACTGTGATGAAACTGAACTCATCAGACAAATAGTCTTCCAAGTTGTAAGGATGAGCAGGAGCATTGTCCAGTACCAGGAGGCACTTGAGTCTCAATTTCTTTTCCAGGAGGTATTTCTTCACACTAGGGCCAAACACTCCAGTCAACCATTCCACGAAAATGTCCTTATTGATCCATGCCTTGGTGTTAGCCTTCCAATGCACACACAAATTATTCCGGTTAACATTGTGTTTCTTGAAGGCTCTGGGATTTTCTGAGTGATACACCAGTAAAGGCTTCACTTTAAAATCACCACTGGCATTAACACACAACATGAGAGTTACCCTGTCTTTCATAGGCTTGTGTCCTGGCAGTGCCTTTTCCTTCTGAGTAATGAAGGTCCTCTTTGGCATTTTCTTCCAAAAGAGGCCTGTTTCATCACAATTAAACATTTGTTGGGGGAGGAATTCTTCAGCCTCTACATACCCCTTAAATTCACTCACAAACTTTTCAGCTGCACGTTTGTCTGAGCTGGCTGCCTCACAAGTGGTGATAGTAGATTGTTTTTTTCCGTACATCCTGGCAAGCTCACTCACACGTACGCCACTCTCATATTTTTCAACAATCTCTTTCTTCAGTTCAATGGTGTTCCTCACTCTCTTTACCACAGGGGTGCCACTAGGAAGCTTCTTTGGACCCATGGTGACTTATTTCACAGTGACAATCACTAAACCACCAATAAACACAACAAATGTATTGTGAATGTTTGAAAGAGCACGCTGGGTATTGTTCACTCAAGTGTAAACAACGCTAGACTGGCGTCCTGCGTGGCGAGGCGCGCAAGCGCAGGCAGGCGGACAGGTCTGGTACAGACCACTACATGAGTAAAAACCGCTACACGAGAAAAATATTGACCGTAAAAAGCAACCTTTACACAAAAAAACGTTATTCGGACAGACCGTTACTCGGGGTTCTACTGTATATTTAATGTACAAAAATATTTTATTTTAATACTTTTTGGTTTCTGAAACGGATTAATTTTATTTTCATTATTTCTTAGGGGGAAAATAGATTTGGAGTTCGTAATATTCGGTGTTCGGAGCGCCCTCTGGAACGGATTAATTACGAACTCCGGGGGTCCACTGTAATTGCAAGGCAAGTACACAAAGATACTGATGGCAAGAATACTAATAAAATATATGACACAATTTAGCTTAACCCTTTGGGGGTTTCAGGACCCTCTCCGAAACTCGTTCTCAGGGTCGCAAATTTTTCGGAAAAAAAATATATTATTTTTTCGTATGAAATGATAGAAAATCTTTTTCTGATCATAACGCCACCAAAATTATGAAATTTGATCGAAAACTAATGGAATTATGCTTTTGCGAACTTAGCGGTATCGATGACATTTACGCATCAGCGATTTCGCCCACTTTGAGCCCTATTTTCGCCAAATTCCAATGTTTCAGTCTACTAAAATCATAGCTATTTCGCTAGAACTCCATTTCTTCTATCGATTGAGTGCAAGAAACCGCCTATTTACCAATTTCAACTACCCAAAATAGTGGTCAGAAAATGGCAATTTGGCCAATTTCACACAAATTTCAAGCGATGCCAATTTCAAAATAGGGTCCAGAATAAACAAGACAGACATTCCTGGCACTAAAATAACATCTCTGTTCATTAGTCACGTCTCCAGGCCCCTCTTACATTACTTTTGCTTTACATTTTGAATTTTTATTCTCACAAAAAATGGAAGATTTACTGTTATGTATACAACTGCATCATTGTAAAAATGGTATAAATAATATCAGCACACTTGTGGAAGAATATTAGACTCGCCAGTTGATGTGTATTGGACGCATGGTGTGATTTGTTTACTCTTGAACATCGGCCAAAATCGAACATTTTCGCTAATTTGCGCTCCGTTTCAAGGTACTTGTCATCGTGAAACCAGTCAAAATTATCTCTATTTCTGTAATATATCATCCATTCTATCAAATGAGACTAAGAAAACGAGAATACAAGCATAAATACCATACGAAAATAGACTGCAAAGTCGCTGTTTTAAACCAAAAACACGGTCAGAGTTTTTTTTTCCTCATTATGCACTGTGTGGTGCAGGATTTTTTTTTATACTGCACACACTGACCGCACAGACCCATTCTCTCACATCTAGGCCTTACAGCCTGTTTTTGCTTGATTTGAGGGCGCTAGAATTTAAGTGTATTAGTACGATGAAAACCCTGGGGCGTAAGCCATACTAGTATGGCCGAAACCAAAAAAAGGTTAAGTGAAATTGAGAATGCTTAACTAACTCTGCATAAGTAAATAAAATATTATACGACACACTGACAGAGCAAGGAAAACTCACTGAAATATACTTGGCAAAGATAAGAAATTACTTTTAAATTCAGTGGAAATATTATGTTAATTTGAATTAATTGGAAAAGTGAGCTGTCTTTACTCAGTTCAATACTGATATCTGATAATAAAATTGTAAATCAATGCAAAAAGAAGAAAACAGAATCAATAAATCTTATGCAAATAAAATGGACTGGGAAAACAATTTTCTAAAAATGGCACAAAACAATTAAAATATTATGCACTGAGAACACAATTAAATGGCTATACAGTGGACCCTCAGTTATAGGCCGTAATCCGTTCCAGAAGCTCGGCCTAAGATCGAAATGGCCTATAACCGAAATAATATTTCCCATAAGAATTAATGTAAATACAATTAATTCGTTCCAGACAAAAATATCAACAAAAAATATTTTTTTATGATTAACTATAGTTTTACATACACAAAACTATGAGAACTAAATAAAATGACTAAAGAAATGTATAAATGAACATTTAAATCACTATTACATACCTTTATTGAAGGCAGGAGGAGAGTATTGTTTGGAGACAGAACAAAATACTCCTTCAACATGATGCTAATATCAAATCTATACGGCTTATTTATCTATCACAATTCATCTAATATGACATAATAAACATTATAAATAACACAAAAACCTCATATACACTCTTGAATTAATAAAATGTCATTACATATGTGGCTAGTGGTGGCGGCGGCAGTAGTTTGTTTGGAGACAGGAAAAGATAGTCCTTAAATGACACTAATATCAACACTTTGGCTTATTTATCTATCACAATTCATCTAATATGCCATAATAAACAATATTAATAATGTAGAAACATGACATATACTCTAAAATGAATAAAATATGTCTACGAATGTGAGGACTGGTGGTAGTGTGTTGTTTTTGTTGTGTTTATAAGGGCCACTGACCATAAGCCGTACATATAGTGGTAGTGGTGGGTGGCAGCATAAGCCCTCAACAATATTCACACTGAAACAATGTACGTAATTTATAAATAAGAAATATTTACACTTTAATTTATAAATGAGAAATATTTACACTTTGTAAATAGGAAATACGTATTTACACTTACCTTGGAGGAGCTGGCAGAGGGCGGCATTGTTCTCAGTGCCCCTATATACCTCAAACAACAATGGAGGAGTTAAGATTCTTGTCATCATTTTTCTATCTCTTAATCGTTCAACTTACTTGCTACACTGTTAATGCTACACTTTATCGACTCCTGCTGCTTTAGTATCATACATATCATAGAATCACTAAAGAAGGCACATTCTCCCCTCTCAGCCCTTTACCAAAGGGCTGGCACTCTCAACTTTCTTTGGCCCCATGTTTCAGTCATAATCAATAAACAAGTACCAAAGTGAACGGATGAATGGATGAACATGCAGAGTATTCCTTACTCAATGAGAGAGAGATGCAGACTGAGTTTGATATGCGTGAGGAAATGGCGTCGCCGGCAGGTTTGATGTGTCCCATACAGCCGATGACCGATGGTCCACTGTACTGGAATCACTGAGAATATTGCACTGAGTTATACTTGATCTCTCTTGAAAAATGAACAATTACTGAACAGAGTATGGCACAAAATAACAAAATGAAAATTTATGAAAGGAAAAATAATCACTGCATAATTAATTGCACAAAAGTCATTTGCAGAATCAGTCAATCAATCAATAAAAATTCAACACAGAGAAAATATCAAGAAATGACTGGTTTGAACACTAACTCTTAATTTCAAATTAGGCACAACAAATTACTCAAAACAGAGCAATGATAACACTTTTACTTTAAAAATTACACTGAGTGAATTTGTTCAAAGAAATATCAATAATATAAATAAAAATAATTCAAGATACAGAACTGGGAATTCAACACTTACAGAATTGTAGGAAACACAGATAAAACATCACTCACAGGTAATTTCAATGGGTAATATAAATATCTGTCTTGACACAGAAGATATGGCACTATAGTCTGTGAAAATTCAAAGGAAATGAGGCACTGCAAAAATAAAATATGGAGCACGAAAAATGGAACACTGCATAAAATGATAATGTAGGGAAAATACAGGGAAAAATAAAACACAAGAGAAAATGAAGAACACACAATCTGAAATAAAGTATAGAACACAATAAAAGAACACAAGGTAATAGAAATGGAGCACAACACTGCACACAACACAGAGAAAATAGTACTTCAGATATAGAGAATAACACAGCACAACATACTATATATAAAATGAGATGTGAAAATAAACAAAGACAACACTAGAAAAATACTGCAAGTAGAGAATCTAAATGAACACTGAGTCTGCTATTAAAGCACAAGTCTCTAAATAACACAAAGATATTCACTATAGACTGAGAAAATGTCTCAACACTTGCAAATGTCTCTAGATTGAAGTCTGTAAGCAACAGATGGAGGATGAGGAGGAGGTGGTGGTGGAGGTGGAGGTCTCGTGGCTACGTCACACCATACCCTCACACTCGGAGAATGAAGAAATTGCGCTTATCTCGTTGAACTTACACAGCTAGGCTTTGTAAAGGTGGTGCACAGGTATGAAGAAACACTCTTGAGTCTTGACCTGCTATGTGAGCTGTAAATGGAGGATTCTAGGACCTGATATAAGGGTAGAATATGCCACACGTGGTTGCTTTGTGAGGGAGTGGCTGGCGACTGGGTGGTGGTGTAAGCAGGCTGGGTGATGGCGTCTCCATGCATCTGGCTGGCACCCACACCACAAAGTCACTTGATTTTAAGCCGCATGGCTTGGCAAGCTACAAAATACCACAGGGATGATGATTATCACTCTGACCAGCATTTTTACTGGAAGTACAAAGAGATATCGGAGACAATAACTTCAAAGGAACTTGCTTCGCTTACTTCTTTCACTCAGCTGGGTTGGCTTGCTGGCTTAAGCCCACAACACTTTGAGATAGACTAAGATGGCTTGAATTCTTGTAATGATGCACACAGCAGGTTGGGAGACTGGGTTGGCAGGATAGGTTGGCTTAGGGCTTAGGCAGGCTGGGTGGCTTAGGGCTCTCCCCCACAGACTGGTTTAACTGCTTGGCTGAATTTGCAAAACCTGGATCAACTCCTTGAAGGTTAAGCAGAATAAGGCACACAAAACTGACCAGGGTAGGCAGGAAGATGTTGGCTTGGCTGTAAATAGCGTCGTCTCTCTCTTGTAGGCCTCTCCACGCACGGTCTCACACAATGTCCGTCTGGCTTGGTAGAATTTAATCTCCCTAAATCTTCATAATCGTCAAAATTATGCAACCACCGTTGCCACCATTTGTCGGGTGGGTACTTAAGGAGATATAGGAGTAATGAATACACTTGTTGGATGTTCTAGTAGTATATATTGAGAGTCGTGAGGGGAGTCCAGGAGCCTATGCCTTGTCTAGCCTGTGTGGAAGTGAGAGGGAACACTCTAGCCTATGGCTCACATGTACGTAACTCGTGACGTCATAGCGAGCTAGGGAGCCTATCTATAACATAGCTGGGAATATCTACATAGTATACTTCACAAGTAGTGCACAAAATGCGTCATAAAGGAATAACAAGAAAAGTTGGCAGATGGATCTATAACTTCCTAACAAATAGAACACAAAGAGTAATAGTAAACAGAGTAAAGTCCCAGGCAGGTATGGTGAAAAGCTCTGTTCCACAAGGCACAGTACTCGCTCCCATTCTATTCCTTATCCTCATTTCTGACATAGACAGAGATGTAAGCCATAGCTCCATGTCTTCCTTTGTGGATAACACCCTGATTGCCATGGCAGTGACCTCTATTGAAGACACTGCAAGACTCCAAGCGGACATCAACCAAATCTTCAAATGGGCCACTCAAACCAATAATAAGTTCAACGAGGAGAAATTTCAACTACTCAGATATGGAAAACTTGAGGAAATTAAAAATGTGTCAGGGTATACGACAAATTCTAACCATACAATAGAGCGAAAAAGTAATGTGAAGGACCTGGGAGTGATAATGTCAAAGGATCTCACCTTCAAAGACCACAACAATGTATCTACCTTATCTGCTAGGAAAATGATAGGATGGATAATGAGAACCTTCAAAATTAGGGATGCCAAGCCCATGATTCTCTTCAAATCGTATGTTCTCTCTGTGCTGGAATACTGCTGTACACTAACGGCCCCCTTCAAGGCTGGCGACATTGCTGACCAGGAGAATGTACAAAGAACTTTCACGACACATGATAAGGCACCTAAATTACTAGGAAAGGTTGAAGGTCCTTGATCTGTATTTCCTGGAATGCAGGCGAGAGAGATGCATGATAATATTTACTTGGAAGGTCCTGGAGGGATTGGTACAAAACCTGGTTTGGTTTTGTAAGACTGTTCAACTACCTCCCAGCATACATAAGGGGAATTACCAATTGACCCTTGGCTGTCTTCAAGAAGGCACTGGACAGGCGCCTAAAGTCAGTACCTGATCAGCCAGGCTGTGGTTTGTACGGTCAGCAGTAACAGCCTGGTTGATCAGGCCATGATCCACCACAAGGCCTGGTCACGGACAGGGTCGCGGGGGCGTTGATCCCCAGAACACCCTCTAGGTAGACTCCACTTATTCCTTCAAGTGCACTTACTAAGTGATTCACTTAGCTGCCTCTCACATACGTGTTATTCATCAGTGAATACCATTTACAATCACTTTACCACTTAGGAATACTTATACCACTAGGGTGTTTAGATATCGCCTTACTAATAACCACTTAGGTGGTTTACACTGCAGTACCACATAATACTCAGAGGTAGGAGAGACCCCACCACCTCTTGATAATCCACTTAATGTAACAGGGAAAGGGCAATAAAATGATCATTTATTACTGATCTTGAAATAAGGCTTGGTTGACAATGTTAGCTTTATTAGTTCAATGTTTTATCGACTTGATAAAGCCTTGTTTAGGTGAAACCTTCCTCCTACTTAGGTGGACTTGTAGAAAGATATGACAGGCAGTATTAGCCACCAGCACCTTCACCTACTATCACCACTACCACCTAACATCAGCAGCAGCCACCATCAACAATAATTCTCAAGGCCTGGGTGAAGACGGTTGTTGACTCAGTTTAATGTCCTAAAGAAAATGGTTAGAGTTCAGTACGGCTCGATTGTGGTAGCCCTCAAAACCACATCATCAGCGGCTACCACCATCAACAATAATTCTCAAGGCCATGGTGGTGACGGTTGTTAACTCAGTTTAGTGTTTCACAGACTCGCGAAATTTTAATAACAGGATTGCAAACAAAATCATGTATTTGTTTGCAGTCATGATATTACGATTTCGTGAGTCATGACGGTGGCTTTGAAGGGACTTGAGCCTGAGCACGACATAGCCATGCTGGTGTGGGATTCGTCTGTAAAAACTTGCATTTGTGGTCACAGTGGTGGCCCATACTAACCTACCTATGGTGTATTGATATATAGCTGGTTGGATGAATCTTATTAGAGCCAACTAGCCCAGTGGTTAACACACTAGCCTGTGAATTTTAGCACTCACCATGGGGTTCAGGTCTCACCCGTTATGTGATTTGTTTCAGAGAATGTCCAGTGTTCAGTACTGCTCGGCTGTGGTCGCCCTGCATGGAGCCGGTTGTTGACTCAGTTTAGTGTTACACAGAAAATGGTCACAACTCAGTACTGCTTGATTGTGGTAGCCTTCAAAACTACAACCACATCATCAACTACCACCATGAGCAATAGTTTTTAATGGCTGAGTGGAGATGGTTGTTGGTTCAATTTAGTGTTCCACAGAAAATGGTCAGGACTCTGTACGACTCAGCTCTGGTTGCCCTCCAAACACCAGTAATTTTTAAGGCCTGGATGGAGCCGGTTGCTGACTCAGTTTAGTGTTGGACAGATAATGGTCAGTGTTGAGTACTACTGAGCTGTGGTGGCCCTCACAATCATGGTGAAAAAAGTTCACTACTCAACTTCCTTGAATAACCTTTGTTTTATCCACACTTCATCAGTAATTAACGACTTCCAGAGTTGTATAATCACAGGGCAGTGAGTCACTACAGCCTCTTGAAGAGTAATTAACCATCATAATACTACTCTGACACTGCCGGTATACTGTTCTCAGTCAGTAATGATCATTACCATCAGTAATTAACTGATGACCTCTGATTACCTTGTGTGCATATACACTGAGAGGTATGTATATACTACATATGTCTATTATTATGAGTGGGCAAAGTATAGTGTACTTTTTAACTCTTAATATAGATCAGTATTCCTTCCTTGTGTTGTATCAAATAGGAAATAGAAACTTCAAACAAAAATCGATTTAATTTAATTAAACTAGAATTAGCTTTTGTTTGATAAGTATGCTATATATATATATATATAAATTAATTTAGCACTGTTTAAGGTTCCTTTAAGTTTCTAAGGAAGTTAACACATTATTCTTAAACACTGAACCTTCAGTATTAGTGAAGTACAATAAGAAAATACTACAATGCACAGATAAACACAAAGACGGTTTCTGTAAGGCCGTCTTTTCAAAGATAATTCACTGGGGTATCTCTCAGTAGAACAGTTCTGGCTAACACAGTAAAGATAATCAAAATCCAATGATCAAGTGGCTGCTTATTCCCACGTCCAGGCTAGGTACAAGCCTCTAGCTTAATAGTGTGAGAATGGCTACAATATCCATAGTCAGAGAATAGGTGCTCTCTCTTGCTAAGTCAAGTGAGACACTATCTAGACAAATCCTAGTGCACAACAAGTCACGTCGGATCAGGTGATATAACTAACCATTTGGCGCCAACTTGTGACGTCACGACCAAACAACATGAGTGAACTGCGTACTGGCAATTACATGCTTTACATATAACACTCATACCCAGATATATTAAATATATCCATTCTGGTAAAATAATATCGATTTATGATGAAGGATGAATAGGATAATAATAACAAGATCCAGTAACTTCGATTTAGCTAATAACGAAGATACTAGCAAGGTCGTATTATCAAAGAGATGAAATATATACAAGATATCATGACACCCCACCCCCCAAGAGGGGGTTCTCTAAACAAGGTCTTAACTTGGCACAAGTCTCTTCGGGAGGATTCGGAGATGAAGTAACTGCGCAACTGACAACAGATAATCTTCATCGCCGCTCACTCATGCCGAAGGTTTAACGATGAAAATTTCCACCTCTCCACCTCTGTTTGAAATAGTATCATTAATATCATATATTGATTATATATAAAAATATTTTAGGGGCAAGAAAGAGTATCAGCAATGACATTATCGGGACCTTTAATGTGAGATATAACAAAGGCATAAGGTTGAATCCTTAGTGCCCATCTTAGGATTCTAACATTCTTGGTCTTCATCGTGTTGATGAAAGTCAAAGGGTTATGATCTGAATATATGGCAATTTTATGGGGGGACGGACCTAAGTATATGTCAAAATGTTCTAGGGCCACTACAAGGGCTAAAGCTTCTTTCTCCACGGTAGAGTAATTTTGTTGGTGGGGTTTTAACTTTGATGAAAAAATAACAAATAGGGTGGAGAATATCATTGCTTGAGGAGTTTTGAAGTAGTACGGCCCCTAGTGCGTAGCTACTAGCATCTATGTGCAATATAAATGGTTTGGTAAAGTCAGGACTTTGTAAAATAGGAGCAGAAGACAATATACGCTTCAGTCTCTTGAAAGCTTCTTCACATCTTTCTGTCCAGTTGAAACTTACACGAGAACTAGTTAGTTCCGTCAAAGGAGCGGCGACTTGGGCGTAATTTGGACAAAATATCCTGTAATATCCCGTCATCCCCAAAAACCGTTGAACTCCTTTTTGGTTAGTGGGTGAAGAAAAATTGGAGATAGCTTGAATTTTGGCATGAATTGGAGAGACTTCGCCTTGTCCTATTTCAAAACCTAAGTAACGTATCTTTGCCTGACCGAAAACACACTTGGCTAAGTTGACAGTGAAATTATGATTTGCCAAAGTCTTAAGGAGTGATTCTAAACTAATCAAGTGATCTGACCAGTTATCACTGTATACAACCAAGTCATCCAAGTATGCTGCTACTCCATCCAGAGGAAGGGTAAGTTCATTCATGAGACGTTGGAACATTGCAGCTGCATTGCATAACCCAAATGGCATTACTGTATAGTTATATAACCCATCCTTGATGACGAAGGCAGATATGTCTTGTGCCTTGGATGAAAGAGGGACTTGATAATAGCCCCGTAGTAAATCTAATTTACTAACAAACTTAGCGCTGGAGACTGCATCAATTAAATCATCTACACGAGGAAATGGATAACTATCAATAACAGTAATGGCATTTACTTTTCTATAATCCATGCACATCCGATAACTTCCATCTGGTTTAGGGACCAGTATACACGGGGAGGCCCAAGGGCTTCTGCTTTTCTCTATTAATCCATGTTTCAACAAGAAAGTCACTTCCTCCTTCATTATCTGATGTTTTGATGGACTGACTCTATATGGAGGTTGTTTAATGGGTCAGGCTTCTCCAGCCTCCACATCGTGATACTGTATCCTAATGTGTACGTCTTGGGTACATCATCAAATAAGGACCTGTACTTCATTATAAGTTCTTCTACCTGATTTTTTCTGTATTTTTCAAGACCATCTAAGAACAGGTCAAGATTACTTAAGGTTTCCGAATTCTTAAAACGGATTTCCACTCCTTTTGGACCATCACAGCCTAGGTATTTCACATCAGTAGGCGATGCGGAAACAGGCATAACTGAAAATGTCTTTTCTTTATAAGCTTTTAGTTGATTAATGTGGAACCTCTTGAAGGGTTTTCTTTTCTCCGGAATTTTTATCAAGTAGCTAACATCATTTTCCTTCTTTACGACTTCATAAGGACCTAGATAGCGAGGTAATAGCAAATGTCCAGGGGTTAATCTTTGTATCAACACCAAATCTTTAGGTTTAAAAGACCGAGGCTTAGCATCTCGATCATATAAATGCTTCATCTTGATTTGGGCCTTACTCAAATTTTCAGCAGCTAATGCCTTAGCTACGGACAACCTCTTCCGCATCACACTAGGAGAGGTTTTTATCGAAGGTCCGGTTCTCCCTGTCCAGATGTCTCTTAAGACGGTCATAGGTCCGCGAACTTCATGTCCATATATAAGTTCAAAGGGAGAGAAACCTATACTCTCTTGATCGCTTTCCCTGATTGCAAACAATAAAAAAGGTAAGCCTTCATCCCAATCTTTAGCAGATTGTTCACAAAAGGTGCGTAGCATTGTTTTTAAGGTTTGGTGGAACCTTTCCAATGCTCTTTGAGACTGTGGACGATAACTCGTGGAAAACACCGAGTTCACTCCCAGACCAGACAAGGCCTCTTTAAATACTTTCGAAGTAAAATTCGTTCCCTGGTCTGACTGGATTTCTTGTGGAATGCCTACTTGAGCAAAGAATTTAACCAGGGCACGGATTATTACTCTGGCGGTGATCTTCCGCACGGGGATAGCCTCCGGATATCTGGTGACTGTATCCATGATAGTAAAAAGATACTGGTTACCTTGTCTAGTCTTGGGCAAAGGTCCTACACAGTCAATTATAAGGCAAGAAAAGAGATCGCCAGGAGCAGGGATTGGAACTTAAGGTGCAGGTGGCGGAGTATGAGCGGTTTTTCCAGCCAATTGACATACATGGCATTCCTTCAGATACTCAGTTACTCTTTCATATATCTTGGGCCAGTAAAATTGTTTCCTTATTTTTCCTATGGTCTTTTTGATCCCTAGATGTCCACCCAATGTACTGCTATGAGCAAATTCAAGAACAAGGTCCTGGAAGATTTTTGGTAGTACAACTAAGTCTCGGTACGAATTCAGTCGCTTAACTACTTCTTTCTTCTTTAGAATCCCGGTACGGTCAAAAAAGAAACAGTTCTCTTCCTCTTTGGACTGTGTGTCCGACACAGCTGATTTTCTACAAGATTCTAAATCGGAATCTATTGTTTGAGCCTGGATTAAATCATTTCTATCCAAACTCCTGATTTCAGCAGGAGTAATAGTAGGTTCTTTAGTGGTTGGGCAGGGTCTAGAGACATCAGTCCTGTTAACACCACTAAACAGCAATCCGATACCCATATCTTCATCATCATTGGGATTAGAAGGTATGACTTTTGCAGAGCGGGACATAGCCCTAGTTACTACATTAAGAGGAAATAAGGAAACCTCTAGAGCATAGTTTATATCTGAGTTATTTTGAAACACTATAGGTTCTGGACATATTCCTCTATGAGATATATCATTTCCTAGGAGTAAATCTACTCCCTTAATATGGAACGACCCGGAGGACAATCCTACCGTGATCCATCCAACATAATGAGAAGTCTCCAAGTAAACCCGACATAAAGGTACTTTAATTAGGGTGCCTCCGTACGCCTCTAACAACACTTCTAACTCAGGGTCATTTTTTTCTCTGATAGGTAACACTCCCTCCCTTAATAGAGAGATATAACAACCTGTGTCTCGAAAGGTGGTAATATCAACTAACCTTTTTGGGTCCAATCCGACTTTCCCTTTCGAGAGGTATGGGGCCATTGCCTCCTGCACGAGACTAGCAGAGGGTGTTCCGACATCTAGTCATCGAGGCTGATAGTCATTATGAAGAGATGAAGTCAACTGTGAGTTAGTTTTGGAGTGTTTATCAGTAGAGCAAGTAATCACCTGCGTTGGGTAAGTCCTTTCTTGGTGATTCTTCAGGTCTCTACTTCTCTTGAAACACTGACTCTTTTGGTGTCCTGTCTTCCTACAATACTGACAGAATAGGTCTTGATTCAATCTTCTTTCTGCTTTTGGAGCCTCTTCCCTGCCAGAACCAAAATTCTTTCCTATCATAGGTGGTATAGACTTTCCATCGTGGGAGGGCCAATGAGTATTCCTCTCACAAGTATTAGGTTTTCTTTGGGGAGTCAGTAACTTATCCGAATTCTTGGGGTCCATCAACTGTAGTGTCACCTCGTAATGGTCTGCCATGGCCGCCGTTTCTGATACCTTGAAAGTAGAATGTCCAATCAGGTAAGTGCGTAGATGTTCAGGTAGATAAGTAAAGAAATCCTCATGTAGGATCATTTGAACCAATTCTTCTACTGTAGAACAATCCGCAGCCCTTCGCCATCTCTCGAAAGCAGTTTGTTTTTCTCGTTCAAACTCTAGCCACGATTGATGGGATTGTCGAGTCGTTTCGGAAAGATTTTTGGTAGCTCACTGGTAGTAACTCGTAGGTGTCTAAAATGTTTTTTTTCACCATATCGTAGTCCGAATATTGTTCGAACGGCAAACTTGCAGCGCAGCTTTGAGCCTTTCCTGTAAGGGTCGTGTGTAATAAGGCGGCCCAATGTTCCTTGGGCCAGTGCATCATTTGCGCCTGATTCTCAAATGCTTTGAAGAAAGAGTCAAGATTCGTCTTGCTGAACTTGGGGACTAGAGAAGCAGCTCGGTGAAGATCAAAAGTTTCGGAAACACCTCTCCCCTGACGCTCTGAAATTTCCTTCTGTAGTTGCCGTTGGTATCGTAGGGTTTCCCTTTCGAAATCCTCTTGATTTAGTTTTCTTTGGACTTCAAGACGTTTAGTTTGTAGAAGAAGAATTCGTTCTAGCCGATCACACTGTTCCTGAGAGAGAGTCTCGGGAGGAATCGACATGGATGATGGAGGATTACTGTCCGTTGTTCCAGGTTGATCAGATTCAGTAAGTCTGGAGAATAGCGTGAGAGCTGGAGACACAGGTTCTCCCATATTCCTGGCGTTCGTCTCATCTTGACTGATTCTCTGGACGTTTGAGGTAATTCTTCAGTGGGTGGAGACAAAAGAGCTTCCCTCCTGTCTTGTGAAGTGCCATTTATCTGTGAGATCAGGCTATTTGTATCCTCTGATCCAACTAAGGGTTCATCATGGACATCGGGAAACAACAAGTTCTGTATTATGGAGCGCAGTGTGTTTGCCGTATAATGTCTGTTACATGGTACACCCAGGACTCTGGCTACTTGCCACCACGTTTGTAATTTCAAAGTTGCCAATCTGTGCACTGTAATATCTTCGAATAATGATGTGAGAACTTCCATTTTGCTTAATTTATAGCAAATTTTAATTTACTGTAGCTCTTAGGAGCAGACCCCCATTTATTACGAGTGGGCAAAGTATAGAGTGCTTTTTAACTCGTAATATAGATCAATATTCCTTCCTTGTTTTGTATCAAATAGGAAATAGAAACTTCAAACAAAAATCGATTTAATTTAATTAAACTAGAATTAGCTTTTGTTTGATAAGTATGCTATATATATATATATATATATATATATATATATATATATATATATATATATATATATATATATATGTTATGAATGAAAAGAAGTTGGATGTCCTGGCCCTAAGCGAAACAAAGCTGAAGGGGGTAGGCGAGTTTCAGTGGGGAGAAATAAATGGGATTAAGTCAGGAGTATCTGAGAGAGTTAGAGCTAAGGAAGGGGTAGCAATAATGTTGAAGGATCAGTTATGGAAGGAAAAGAGGGAATATGAATGTGTAAATTCAAGGATTATGTGGATTAAAATAAGGGTCGGATGCGAAAAGTGGGTCATAATAAGCGTGTATGCACCTGGAGAAGAGAGGAGTGTAGAAGAGAGAGAGAGATTTTGGGAGATGTTAAGCGAATGTATAGGAACTTTTGAACCAAATGAGAGAGTAATTGTGGTAGGGGACCTAAATGCTAAAGTGGGAGAAACATGCAGAGAGGGTGTAGTAGGTAAGTTTGGGGTGCCAGGTGTAAATGATAATGGGAGCCCTTTGATTGAACTTTGTATAGAAAGGGGTTTAGTTATAGGTAATACATATTTTAAGAAAAAGAGGACAAATAAGTATACAAGATATGATGTAGGGCGTAATGACAGTAGTTTGTTGGACTATGTATTGGTAGATAAAAGACTGTTGAGTAGACTTCAGGATGTACATGTTTATAGAGGGGCCACAGATATATCAGATCACTTTTTAGTTATAGCTACAGTGGGAGTAAAAGGTAGATGGGATACAAGGAAAATAGAATCAGTAAGTAAGAGAGAGGTGAAGGTTTATAAACTAAAAGAGGAGGCAGTTAGGGTAAGATATAAACAACTATTGGAGGATAGATGGGCTAGTGAGAGTGTAGGCAATGGGGTCGAAAATGTATGGGGTAGATTTAAAAATGTAGTGTTAGAGTGTTCAGCAGAAGTTTGTGGTTACAGGCGAGTGGGTGCGGGAGGGAAGAGGAGCGATTGGTGGAATGATGATGTAAAGAGAGTAGTAAGGGAGAAAAAGTTAGCATATGAGAGGTTTTTACAAAGTAGAAGTGATGCAAGGAGGGAAGAGTATATGGAGAGAAAAAGAGAGGTTAAAAGAGTGGTGAAGCAGTGTAAAAAGAGAGCAGATGAGAGAGTGGGTGAGATGTTATCAGCAAATTTTGTTGAAAATAATAAAAAGTTTTGGAATGAGATTAATAAGTTGAGGAAGCCTAGAGAACAAATGGATTTGACAGTTAAAAATAGGAGAGGAGAGTTATTAAATGGAGAGTTAGAGGTATCGGGAAGATGGAGAGAATATTTTGAGGAGTTGTTAAATGTTGATGAAGACAAGGAAGCTGTGATTTCGTGTGTAGGGCAAGGAGGAATAACATCTTGTAGGAGTGTGGAAGAGCCAGTTGTGGGTGTAGGGGAAGTTCGTGAGGCAGTGGGTAGAATGAAAGGGGGTAAGGCAGCTGGGATTGATGGGATAAAGATAGAAATGTTAAAAGCAGGTGGGGATATAGTTTTGGAGTGGTTGGTGCTATTATTTAATAAATGTATGGAAGAGGGTAAGGTACCTAGGGATTGGCAGAGAGCGTGTATTGTTCCTTTGTATAAAGGCAAAGGGGACAAAAGAGAGTGCAAAAATTATAGGGAATAAGTCTGTTGAGTGTACCTGGTAAAGTGTATGGTAGAGTTATTATTGAAAGAATTAAGAGTAAGACAGAAAGCAGGATAGCAGATGAACAAGGGGGCTTTAGGAAAGGTAGGGGGTGTGTAGACCAAGTGTTTACAGTGAAACATATAGGTGAACAGTATTTGGATAAGGGTAAAGATGTTTTTGTGGCATTTATGGATTTGGAAAAGGCGTATGATAGGGTAGATAGGGACACAATGTGGCAGATGTTGCAGGTGTATGGAATAGGAGGAAGGTTACTGAAAGCAGTGAAGAGTTTTTATGAGGATAGTGAGGCTCAGGTTAGAGTGTGTAGGAGGGAAGGGGACTATTTCCCAGTAAAAGTGGGCCTTAGACAAGGATGTGTGATGTCACCGTGGTTGTTCAATATATTTATAGATGGGGTTGTAAGAGAAGTGAATGCGAGGGTCTTGGCAAGAGGTGTTGGGCTAAAAGATAAAGAAGCAAATACAAAGTGGGAGTTGTCACAGTTGCTTTTTGCTGATGACACTGTGCTTTTGGGAGATTCTGAAGAGAAGTTGCAGAGGTTGGTGGATGAATTTGGTAGGGTGTGTAAAAGAAGAAAATTGAAAGTGAATATAGGAAAGAGTAAGGTGATGAGGATAACAAAAAGAATAGGTGACGAAAGATTGGATATCAGATTGGAGGGAGAGAGTATGGAGGAGGTGAATGTATTCAGATATTTGGGAGTGGACATGTCGCCGGATGGGTCTATGAAGGATGAGGTGAATCATAGAATTGATGAGGGAAAAGGGTGAGTGGAGCACTTCGGAGTCTGTGGAGACAAAGAACCTTGTCCATGGAAGTAAAGAGGGAATGTATGAGAGTATAGTTATACCAACGCTCTTATATGGGTGTGAAGCATGGGTGATGAATGTTGCAACGAGGAGAAGGCTGGAGGCAGTGGAGATGTCATGTCTGAGGTCAATGTGTGGTGTGAATATAATGCAGAGAATTCGGAGTTTGGAAATTAGGAGGAGGTGCGGGATTACCAAAACGATTGTCCAGAGAGCTGAGGAGGGGTTGTTGAGGTGGTTTGGACATGTAGAGAGAATGGAACGAGACAGAGTGACTTCGAGAGTGTATAAATCTGTAGTGGAGGGAAGGCGGGGTAGGGGTCGGCCTAGGAAAGGTTGGAGGGAGGGGTAAAGGAAGTTTTGTGTGCGAGGGCTTGGATTTCCAGCAAGCATGTGTGAGCGTATTTGATAGGAGTGAATGGAGGCATATGGTTTTTAATACTTGACGTGCTGTTGGAGTGTGAGCAAAGTAACATTTATGAAGGGATTCAGGGAAACCGGCAGGCCGGACTTGAGTTCTGGAGATGGGAAGTACAGTGCCGGCACTCTGAAGGAGGGGTGTAAATGTTGCAGTTTTATAACTGTAGTGTAAAGCACCCTTCTGGCAAGACAGTGATGGAGTGAATGATGATGAAAGTTTTTCTTTTTCGGGCCACCCTGCCTTGGTGGGAATCGACCGATGTGTTAATAAAAAAAATAAAAATATATACATACACACTGAGAGGTATGTATAGACTGAGAGATGGTTGCCAGTGTATATATCACAGTCTCAGAGTATATATATATGAAGAGGTTTATATTTCTCATTGTATATACGCACACTGAGGTGTGTATGTCTCAGTGTATATACACTGGTAATTTACATTAATCATTTTTGGTATTAAAATATTCTTGACTGGTGATGTACAGGTGACATGCAGCCTTAATGACCCTCGTGTAGTAGACAGACTTGAAACCTAACACATCAACCATTAGGTGTCCCGTAGCTTGAGGTCCGGAGTTCGAATCCCCGGTACATCTGGAAAACATTAGGACATGTTTCCATAAGACACCTGCTGTCCATGTTCACCCATCAGTAAAATAGGTACCTAAGTTTTAGTGGACTGGTGTGGGTCACATCCTGGGACAAAATTGACCTAATTTGCGGGAAATGCTCAGCATAACAAGCAGCTTTCTAGTATATAGTAGTATGTCACTGATGTCAGCTAGGACTGTATACCTTGTACATGTACTTGTAGAAATAAAGATATTATTATTATTATTATTATTATTATTAAAAACAAGGAAATGTTTTCTTAATGAAAAAAAAAATTGTCTATTTTCAAAATGTTTTTTTTAATGCAGTAAAATTGGATACATGATGAGTGTGGAGAAGAAAGAGGCACAGTACTGTGACTGTAACAACACACCAATAACCTGACACAGGAGAGAGGAACTCACCACGACGTTTCGGTCCGACATTAACGAAGTCACACTGTTTCTCTGTCCTGTGTGCGGGTTATTTGTGTATCATGAGTGTGCTGCTATGGTGTTCTTTGTGACAGTCACACAGTGGGGACAAGAGCTAGAGCTGTGTTTCCCTCTTATAGACCATCACAAAGGGTTACTCACTTGTCTAGGGGAGGGAAGGAAGTTATTGTTTCAGTCGACCTTGGTGCCATCTTCATATCACTCTTCAGTTTTTCCTCCAGTACCACTCAGTTAAGTCTGACTAATTAAGGTGTTTTACATCTGATAAACCCACTCTGAGGTTTTAATACCCAATACATATGGTATTGTGTAGTGGGTATTTAATACCCAATATGGTATTGTGTAGCGGCTTTCATTATCAACTAGTTATAGTATTGTTTGCATCATTCTTCCATTTCCTGTGACCCATCATTATCACTAACCTCACGTATTCCTTGTTTCTCTCATGTACTTATACATTTTCCTGTTTTTTTTCTTACCCTAACAGTCTGAGCAAATGGTCTCTCTGAGCTTCAAGTCACTAGAGTCTTACATATGTGAGGACAACTTCAGTGGTCTGCAGACCTTCCTGGCAACCAGGTCAGTGGTCATTGATGACAAGGATGAGAATGGTGCCACGGCACTCATCTTGGCTGCTGCCAGAGGCAAGACTGACATGTGCAGGGAGCTCATTCTTCATGGTGCTGACGTTAATGCTGAAGATAATGTGAGTATGTTGTATCATGGATAACTAAACAATAATGAACACTTGTCAGTGCTCAGTAGCAACCCACATACAGACAGAAACTCAGGAGACTAAGTGATCTGTATATTTCGATCCCCATCTGGGATCTTCAGAGGATCTGAGTTCTTGTCATCATGTGGGTTATTGCTGAGCATGTTGTATTATGTTGAACTATGGTGGTTAATGTATTATGTTGTGGAACCATAGTTCCAGAAGCTATCATGGTACAACTATTCTCATACCACGGTGCCAGAACACTGTATAAAATGAACAACAAAATGAACACCCTGGCAGTAGAGGTTCAATCAAGTTGAACCACTGGTGGCACTAAGAGAGAGTTAAACCCTTCATTAATCTCCATTAGCCCCTTAAATCCCCCGAAGTGAAGACAATGGGTACCCTTAATCCCCTTTGCCACTTAGGTTTCCACCCCTTAAGTTCCCATATATATGTAAGTTCAGGAGTCATTCCGCAGGTCAAACATCTATCCAATTTACGCTCGATACACTGTCGACCGAAAACCTGCACTTAGGAGATGATCCATGGCGACATTTCGCTCATGGACGACTGGTCCAGCATGAACCAAAATGCTAAAAAGTTGATCTTGTGAGTACGGGTCTCTAATGCGTTGTTTCATCCACTGTGTTGTGACCTTGCACTCTTGAGCGAAATGTGGTGCTAGTGAACGTTTCGCACACTGTGTTGTTTGTTCATTGGGAACACTTGGGTCTTTCAGGACCAGTGGTCAGCGTCCATCACAGCTAGCAAGGAGGGCCATGAGGAGACCGTGGCCACACTGCTGGACCATGGTGCTAATATACACCACAAGGACATGGTAAGTGGCACTACACCAGGGTCAGTAAGACTATGTACACCACCAGTCATTACACCAGGTCATTAAGACTGTTACTTGTACAAAATCAGTCACTACACCAGGTCATTAAGACTGTTTCATGTACACCACCAGTCACTACACCAGGTCATTAGGACTGTTACTTTTACACCACCAGTCACTACACCAGGTCATTAAGATTGTTACTTGTACACCATCAGTCACTACACCAGGTCATTAAGATTGTTACTTGTACACCATCAGTCACTACACCAGGTCATTAAGACTGTTACTTGTACACCACCAGTCACTACACCAGGTCATTAGGACTGTTACTTGTACACCACCAGTCACTACACCAGGTCATTAAGATTGTTACTTGTACACCACCAGTCACTACACCAGGTCATTAAGATTGTTACTTGTACACCACCAGTCACTACACCAGGTCATTAATACTGTTACTTGTACACCACCAGTCACTACACCAGGTTATTAAGACTGTTACTTGTACACCACCAGTCACTACACCAGGTCATTAAGACCGTTACTTGTACACCACCAGTCACTACACTAGGTCATTAAGATTGTTACTTGTACACCACCAGTCACTACACCAGGTCATTAATAATGTTACTTGTACACCACCAGTCACTACACCAGGTCATTAAGATTGTTACTTGTACACCATCAGTCACTACACCAGGTCATTAAGACTGTTACTTGTACACCACCAGTCACTACACCAGGTCATTAATACTGTTACTTGTACACCACCAGTCACTACACCAGGTCATTAAGATTGTTACTTGTACACCATCAGTCACTACACCATGTTATTAAGACTGTTACTTGTACACCACCAGTCACTACACCAGGTCATTAATACTGTTACTTGTACACCACCAGTCACTACACCAGGTCATTAAGACCATTACTTGTACACCACCAGTCACTACACCAGGTTATTAAGATTGTTACTTGTACACCACCAGTCACTACACCAGGTTATTAAGACTGTTACTTGTACACCACCAGTCACTACACCAGGTTATTAAGACTGTTACTTGTACACCACCAGTCACTACACCAGGTCATTAATACTGTTACTTGTACACCACCAGTCACTACACCAGGTTATTAAGACTGTTACTTGTACACCACCAGTCACTACACCAGGTCATTAAGATTGTTACTTGTACACCACCAGTCACTACACCAGGTCATTAATACTGTTACTTGTACACCACCAGTCACTACACCAGGTCATTAAGACTGTTACTTGTACACCACCAGTCACTACACCAGGTCATTAAGACCGTTACTTGTACACCACCAGTCACTACACCAGGTCATTAATACTGTTACTTGTACACCACCAGTCACTACACTAGGTTATTAAGACTGTTACTTGTACACCACCAGTCACTACACCAGGTCATTAATACTGTTACTTGTACACCACCAGTCACTACACCAGGTTATTAAGATTGTTACTTGTACACCACCAGTCACTACACCAGGTTATTTAGACTGTTACTTGTACACCACCAGTCACTACACCAGGTCATTAATACTGTTACTTGTACACCACCATTCACTACACCAGGTCATTAAGACTGTTACTTGTACACCACCAGTCAATACACCAGGTTATTAAGATTGTTACTTGTACACCACCAGTCACTACACCAGGTTATTAAGACTGTTACTTGTACACCACCAGTCACTACACCAGGTCATTAATACTGTTACTTGTACACCACAATTCAAGAATACTTTAATACAAACTTAAAATAGTGAGAGATTTGTATCTCTCGGTGTGAAAACTAAGACACATATGCAACATCTGGGTATCTTTATTGTAGACGTTTCGCCATCCAGTGGCGAAACGTCTACAATAAAGATACCGAGATGTTGCACGTGTCTTAATTTTCATTTTGTCGGTATGTATATCATTCATGTACAACTCTCAGTGTATATACACATAGACGTCTCTCAGTGTATATACACATAGAGGTCTCTCATTGTATATACACAGAGAGGTCTCTCAGTGTATATACACAGAGAGGTCTCTCAGTGTATATACACAGAGAGGTCTCTCATTGTATATACACAGAGAGGTCTCTCAGTGTATATACACAGAGAGGTCTCTCAGTGTATATACACTATGATAGAGATATAGGTCTCTTCGTATAGAGTATATAAGTGGCAATATTTCAGGGTGGGTGGACAGCACTCATGTGGGCCAGTTACAAGGGCCACAGTGCCTTGGTCAAACTACTGTTGTCCAGAGGTGGTGACCCCAATACCCAGGGTCAACACCACATGACCTCACTGGTGTGGGCAGCTGGCAGAGGTCACACCGAGGTCGTTCATGACCTCATTCAGTATGGTGCCAAGGTCAACATTGGTGACAAGTTTGGCACAACACCGCTCATTTGGGCCTGCAGGAAGGGTTACTACGAGATAGCCAAGGACCTCTTGCAGCATGGTGCCAATATTGATGCTTCTGGCATGGTAAGTTAGTGATGATAATGACTCATCTTTCTCGTCTTCGTCTTTGTCTTCTCTTCCTCTTCGTCTTTGTCTTCTAAATTATTTAATACTTTCCTATAGATATTAGAAGAATTTATAAAATGTATTATCATTAAAGTCAGTTTATATATTCTGCATCTGTGTAAAAAATGACCTCATTTACAGTAGTTCTTCGTCTAACACGATAGTTACCTTACTGAAAAACATTTACATTAGTTCCTTATTTAACACAGTACTCTGATAACACTATTCAGTGCTGTGATAATTGTTCTCCATGTTCAGTACTGTGATAACTCTGTTCTCCATGTTCAGTACTGTGATAACTCTGTTCTCCACATTCAGTACTCCTGGACACCACTGCTGGTTGCCACCAGGGGTAACTTCGTTGAACTGGTCAACTTGCTTCTTGAACACCGTCCCAACTTGAACGCCCTGGACAAGGATGGAGGGACGGCGCTCACCATCGCTTGCAAGGAAGGATTTACAGAGATCGCCAACGCTCTCCTCAACAGTGGTGCTTACGTCAACATGCAGGTAACAGACGATGTTGATCGTGTCGTGTATATTTACTAGAGGCTAGTGAACATTTTCTTCAAGGAGTGGTGAACATTGTGTCCAGAAGCAGTTTTCTTATTGGGTTAAATAATTTCAGTTAGGTTAAGTTATGTTAGATTAGGTTAAGTTAGGTTAGCTTAGCTTAGGTCAGGTTAGGTTAGGTCGGGTTGGGTTAGGTCAGGTCAGGTTAGGTCAGGTCAGGTCAGATCAGATTACGTTAGGTTAGCATATGTTAGGTTGGACTAAGTTAAGTAATGTTAGGTTAGGTCAGGTCAGCTCAGGTCAAGTCAAGTCAGGTCATCAGGTATGTATGAAGGCATTTCCAGGTACTATTAAATTTTGGATGTCTTTTTTCAGTCACATTTATGAAAAAAATTGCACTGTATATAGAAACTTTGCAAGAAAATTAAGTGTATAAGTAAGAGCTTTACATGAGAACTGACTGTATGATGAAATGTTGCCAAACTTTAATAATAATAATGTTGTGTGTCAGGATCTAACTTTAATAATAATAATTTAATGTTGTATGTTTCAGGATCGCAACAACGACACTAATCTGATCTATGCTGCTCGGGGCGGTCACCGTGCGGTGGTCGAGGCATTACTGAAGAAGTACTGTGATGTGGATATCGTGGGCAAGGAGCGGAAAACTGCCCTCTACTGGGCAGTAGAGAAAGGGCACACTTCTGTAGTTAAGGTATGAAGTTGTAAATTATTTCGGTCTTCGATTTCCGAGTGAAAGTTGAACTATAATTTGAGGAATCGCCTGAACTGTTACATCTATTTTTCTCTTATTTTTGGGTTAAAAAAAAAAGCGCTTGCCTTGCAGGTACTGCTGAGTGCGAACCCAGAGTTAGAACACACGACCAAGGAAGGCGACACTTGCCTCTTACGGGCTGTGAAGAACAAGAATGCTGAAGTGGTACAACTTCTGGTGGACAAGAAGGCCCGGGTGTCAGTCGCTGATAAGAAGGGAGATACATCACTTCATATAGCAATGAGAGGACGATCCAAGGTGAGTACCTGGCCAGGGTATACGCTGAAGGCAATGACACACGTGTCTCTCAGTATAGGTACACTCACAGGTGTACTACCAGCTGCACTTTAAACCAAGCACACCAACCATACACTCTTCCATAGTTACATAGACTGTTGCATATTGAAATACTGTTGTATATATATATATATATTCAAATAGACATGCATATTCAAATACACACATTTTGCATATTTAAGTTGATGTACTGTATATTCAAAAAGACTTGTACGTATATTAAAATATGTAAACTTGTATATTCAAATAAGACATATATTTGTGTATTATGTTGTATAGTCATGTATTATGTAGGTTACACACATTACAAACTTTTATAGAGGATTGTAGAAATCCTTCTGAGGAACCCCAAGAACAGTCAGATGTTGTACCGTCCCAACCGTGCCGGGGAGACTCCATACAACATTGACCTCTCCAACCAGAAAACCATCCTGGGCCAGATCTTTGGTGCACGTGAGTCATACTTGCTCTGTATACCTTCACTATACTGTGTGTATGATTGTGTTGTTTATAGGTAGGATATAATTTCTATGATTTCTTCTCCACCATAGGAAAAAAGCTGGCAAGCAAAATCCCAAGTTCAAACACTCCACCTAACGACTATCTCACTGGCACCTATCCGAACACATTATTCCTAGCCCCGACCAACCCAATAGAAGTTTCACTTATAATCAACACATTAAAAAACAAGGCAGGAGACCTAAATAACTTACCACCTTTTATATACAAAAAAGCTTCTCAAGTTCTCTCACCAATTATTGCAACACTCTTTAACAAATCCATCGAATCCTCTACCTTCCCATCAATACTCAAAATAGCGAGGGTTACCCCCATACATAGAGGAGGAGATCAAACAGACCTGAGTAACTATAGGCTGATATCTAACTTACCCCTTCTCTCCAAAATTTTTGAAAAATTAATTCATAGACAGATATATTCCTACCTCATCTCCCACAACGTACTTAACCACTGTCAATTTGGATTCAGGCCTAATAAAAATACAAATGATGCTATTATACACATGCTAGAAATAATTTACACCGCTCTCAAGAAAAAAGAAATCCCAGTGGGAATCTTCATTGATTTATGTAAAGCTTTTGATACAGTTGACCATGACCTGTTACACCTAAAATTATCACACTATGGTATAAGAGGGCACTCCCTCAACTACCTAACATCATACCTTAGCAACAGAAACCAATATGTGTACACAAATGGAGCTAGCTCTACCACACAAACTATTACAGTAGGTGTCCCACAGGAAAGTGTTCTTGGCCCACTTCTCTTTCTCATTTACATTAACGACCTACCAAATGCATCTCAACTACTCAAACCCATACTATTTGCAGATGACACTACATACGTTTTCTCTCACCCAAGCCCAGACATACTAGCCAACACTGTAAATGTATTAATATTGGTAGAATTACCGACAATATGTTAAGTAAAAGGACACAAATGCAACTAATGTGACATTTTATTGTGGCAACGTTTCGCTCTCCAGGAGCTTTTTCAAGCCGTTACAAGCAATACATGGACACAGAGGGTATATATATACTCTCAAAGTGAGGTGTAATACTAGTGGTGGTAGAAGTAGTAGTGATATAAGTTGTAGTAGTAGTAGTAATAATACAATAAGGTAGAACAATCAACTTGCACATGAGTAAAAGGTGATAAAGACAATTACTTGGGTAGTATTAAAACAGGTTAGACAAATATTTCTGTAGGAGGTTGGAAAAAAGAAGGCCTGTAGCAGTGTTCCACATCTGCAATGCGCTTGTGTGGTATTAGCAGGAGAGGCTATGTGATGGTAGGGTTTACTGTTTTCAAGAGGATTCTTGCTAAGACTTCAGAGATGGTGAAGCTGCCTTTGTTTTGTTTAATTGTGTTAGAAACAGTGATAAGTGCTGATTCAAGGTACTTGCATCTTCGGAAATCAGTTTCTTGAGTTTATTGAGTGCGACTGCTAAATAAGCCACCATGGGGCTGCAGCTGAGGAAATTGCTTCAGAGGAGGAGGAAGAGAGAGAAGAGAATGTGCCTTCTTCAGTGATTAAGGACATGTGTGCAAAGTGGAGTGAGTTGCAAAGTTTTGTGGAGAAATATCACCCTAACAAAGCTGTTGCAAGCCGTGTCTGCAACATCTTCAATGAGAATGCCGTGTCCCATTTTAGGCAAATCTTAAAGAGAAGCCAGAAACAGACCTCTCTGGACAGATTTCTTGTGCGACAGGGGTCCAGTGACTCTCAAGCTGGTCCTAGTGCCAGTAAAAGACAAAGAAGGGAAGTAACCCCGGATAGGGACTTGATACCTGAAGTCCTTATGGAAGGAGATTCCCCTTCCAATGGTGTCATAAGGGGAGGGAAGGGCCTCCCCATGTGACACCATAGAGCCTCTAAAGAAGGAGACACTAATGAAAACATTGCTGCACCAACATAAGAGAAGAATCATTCGTTTCTATATAGCCTATTATATGATTACAGAGTACAAATAGGCTTATATAGGGAAAATCATTGATTTTGATGATGTGATAGATGATTTTGCAGGATTGAAGGCAAGGAAATGTAAGATCAGATTCATTGAGATGTTACCTGTACTCAAGGTGAAATTTGAACTAGTGTTTCTCCGATATTGCGATGCTTTTCTTTATTTTTCAAGTTTTTTTTTTTTGCATTGTTTATCATTAATAAAGTTGAGAAGTATTCTCCTGTTCGGTTTATGGCCCTTAAACGTTCTCATTGCTAAACATTAGTCACTGGTCATGCAGTAGTGACATAACTGGAGTTTACTCACCCCCCTGGATTCCATGGGGGTGACACCAAAGATGCCGCCCCGGGTGACACCAACCCTAACAACGCCACTGTCCCCTTCCAAACAATAATTTCTCCTCCTCCCTTTCCCCTCCTCGCCATCTTCCATACGCCAACAAGAGTCTTCAATAAAGGTAAAAGTGATGTTAAATGTTCATTTATCCATTTCATTAGTCATTTATATTTAGTGGTACCCCGAGTTTCGGACATAATTCGTTCCAGAAGGCTGTTCGAGTGCCGTTACTGAACGAATTTGTTTCCATAAGGAATACATAATGTAAATTAGATTATTCCTTTTCAGACCCCAAAAATACACTTACAAAAGCACTTACAATAATACACTTAAATAATTGTTCGAGTTGGGAGCTGTACGAAACTCGGGGTACCACTGTACAGTGGATCCTCGGTTTTCGTGCAGCTCCCAACTTGAACAATTCTGTAAGTGTTTTTTTGTAAGTGTTTTTGTAAGTGTATTTTTGGGGGTCTGAAACAACTAATCTAATTTACATTCGTCCTTATGGGAACAAATTTGTTCGGTAACGGCACTCGAACATCATTCTGGAAAGAATTATCGACGAAAACTGAGGGTCCACTGTATTTCTCATTGTTTTTTGTATGTAAAACTATAGTTATTCTCTATAAAATATATATATTTTTTTTTTGGGTGTCTGGAATTAAGTACAGTGGTCCCTCGGTTTTCGCCGAAAATTCGTTCCAGAATGCTGCTCAAGTGCCATTACCGAACAAATTTACTTCCTTAAGAAATAATGTCACGTAGGTTAGTCTATTTCAGACCCCCAAAAATACACTTGCAACAGCACTTACGAAAATACACTTACATAAATGTAATGTTCGAGTTTGGAGATGCACGAAAACTGAGGGACCACTGTAATTGGATTTACATTATTTGTTATGGGAAATATTGCTTCAGTTTTCGTATGATTTGGTATTTGTCAGATTTTTTAGAACGGATTAATCATGAAAACCAAGGTTTCACTGTATTTAACCAAGAACAATAATTATGAAATACATATGTACAGTGGACCCCCCAGTTACAATCATAATTTATTCCAGAAGGCTGCTCAAGTGCCATTACCGAACGAATTTTCTCCCTTAAGGAATAATGTCAAGTAGGTTAGTCCATTTCAGACCCCCAAAAATACACTTACAAAAGCACTTACAATATTACACTTACATAATTGTATGATTTCCGAGGTGAACGTAACTCGGGGGTCCACTGTAATTAACTTTTTTAATGGTTAAAGTCAACAAAGGGAAATGTTATTTAAAATTCCTTGGAAATACAAACTAAGGATAAAGATTTTATTTCTTTGCAAAGGTTGCAATATGTAATTACAATTTACTGTTATACATATATACAAGATTTTGTTTTGCAAAAAAAATTACTGTTACAAATTATTAACAATGTACACCGTGTACGTCAGGCCCATACTGAAGTATGCAGCACCAGTTTGGAACCCACACCTGGTCAAGCATGTCAAGAAATTAGAGAAAGTGCAAAGGTTTACAACAAGGCTAGTTCCAAAGCTATGGGGAATGTCCTACGAAGAAAGGTTAAGGGAAATAGGCCTGACGACACTGGAGGATAGGAGGGTTAGGGGAGACATGATAACAACATATAAAATACTGCGAAGAATAGATAAAGTTAACAGAGACAGGATGTTCCAGAGATGGGACACAGAAACAAGGGGTCACAATTGGAAGTTGAAGACTCAGATGAGTCAAAGGGATGTCAGAAGTATTTCTTCAGTCACAGAGTTGTCAGGGAGTGGAATAGTCTGGCAAGTGTAGTGGAGGCAGAAACCATACATAGTTTTAAGACGAGGTATGATAAAGCTCATGGAGCAGGGAGAGAGAGGACCTAGTAGCGGTCAGTGAAGAGGCGGGGCCAGGAGCTGAGTCTCGACCCTTGAAACCACTAATAGGTGAGTACAAATAGGTGAGTGTACACACACACACACACACACACACACACACACACACACACACACACACACACACACACACACACACACACACACACACACACACACACACACACACACACACACACACACACACACACACACGCACACACACACACACGCACACACACATGCACACACACACACACACACACACACACACACACACACGTACGTACGTACGTACGTACATGCTGAGAGAGTGAGTGAGTACTGAACATTTTTTCAGAACTATTCTAAGGAATGCTTTTAACAGTGAAGAGTTTAATTGATTTTGTCATAGTTATTAAGCTCTGGTTTCAAGTTATGTTTATATAAAACTCAAGCAATCTGAGATCAAGTGAATTAGAGCATTTATTCAAGGTTTTAAAATCACTGGAGTTTAAAGGATGATATAAAGCAAATGAATGTTCTTGAATTTCAGAGTGAAATTAGCGAGTTAAAGGTAGATTAGTTCTGTGAGACACACCAGTGTTTGTACCATCAGGTCAATTTAACCAATATACTTGGTACTTATACTTTAGACGTATACTATACAAAATTTTCTGTATACTTTGCTGGCAGATGATCAGGTATAGAGGTAGACTTAATTGTCTGTATTTCTCTGCCATCAGGTCGTCTGAACACCAACGAGGACAATGAGAACATGTTGGGCTACGACTTGTACTCCTCGTCCATGGCTGACATCCTGAGTGAACCTTCACTCTCCATGCCCATCTCTGTTGGTCTATATGCCAAGTGGGGCTCCGGCAAGTCCTTCCTTATTAGAAAACTGAAAGGTAACAACTCTCACTTTTTTCTCTTCTTCATATTCTTCTTCATCTTCATATTCTTCTTCATCTTCATATTCTTCTTCATCTTCATATTCTTCTTCATCTTCATATTCTTCTTCATCTTCATATTCTTCTTCATCTTCATATTCTTCTTCATCTTCATATTCTTCTTCATCTTCATATTCTTCTTCATCTTCATATTCTTCTTCGTCTTCATGTTCATCATCTTTGCCTTCATCTTATTATTATTGTTATTTTTATTCTTATTGTTATTATTGTAATAGCAGTAGTCCCCCTGTATCCGTGGGGGACACGTTGAAAGACCTACATACCATGCAGCATAAGACCAGTCATGTGGTGCAGCATAAGACCAGTCATGTGGTGCAGCATAAGACCAGTCATGTGGTGTAGCATAAGACCAGTCATGTGGTGCAGAATAAGACCAGTCATGTGGTCCAGCATAAGACCAGTCATGTGATCAGCATAAGACCAGTCATGTGGTGCAGCATAAATCAAATCAAATCAACTTTATTTCTGATAATATTACAAAGTGGGGTTTACATATTATGTAATTAATACCTTTTATGAATTATTTATTACAAGAAGGTCAATAATATGCCTAGGTATGCCTAGATCTTACTCTATAGTGACACAATGATTATACTGGTATTAAGGTTAGGTAATTGTAGTGATTAACTAGGTTTACAAAATTGAGGTAGTATACCTGGAGAGAGTTCCAGGGGTCAATGCCCCTGCGGGCCGGTCTGTGACCAGGCCTCATGTTGAATCAGAGCCTAATCAACCAGGCTGTTACTGCTGGCCGCACACAGTCCAACGTACGAACCACAGCCTGGCTGGTCAGGTACCGACTTTAGGTGCCTGTCCAGTGCCTGCTTGAAGACAGCCAAGGGTTTGTTGGTAATCCCCCTGATGTATGCTGGGAGGCTGTTGAACAGTCTTGGGCCCCTGACACTTATTGTGTTGTCTCTCAACGTGCTAGTGGCACCCCTGCTTTTCATTGGGGGGATGTTACATCGTCTGCCGAGTCTTTTGCTTTCGTAGGGAGTGACTCTCTTGTGCAAGTTTGGTACTAATCCCTCGAGAATTTTCCACGTGTATATAATAATGCAGTCAGTGTGCAGCAATATTCCAGCCTAGATAGAACAAGCGACCTGAAAAGTGTCAACATTTGCGTGGCATCCCTGGTTTTGAAGGTTCTCATTATCCATCCTGTCAGTTTTTTTTAGCAGATGCGATTGCTACTGTGTTATGGTCCTTGAAGGTGAGATCCTCTGATTTGATCACTCCCAGGTCTTTGACATTAGTTTTTTGCTCTATTGTGTGGTTGGAATTTGTTTTGTACTCCGATGAGATTTTAATTTCCTCACGTTTTCCATATCTGAGTAATTGAAATTTCTCATCATTGAATTTCATATTGTTTTCTGCAGCCCATTTACAGATTTGGTTTATGTCTGCTTGGAGTCTTGCAGTGTCTTCAACGGTGGACACTGTCATACAGATTTGGGTGTCATCTGCAAAGGAAGGCACTGTGGCTTATATCCCTGTCTATGTCCGATATGAGGATGAGGAACATGATGGGAGCGAGTACTGTGCCTTGTGGAACAGAGCTTTTCACTGTAGCCACCTCAGAATTTACTCTGTTCACTACTACTCTTTGAGTTCTATTTGTTAGGAAATTATAGATCCATCTACCAACTTTTCCTGTTATTCCTTTATCACGCATTTTGTGTGCTATTACACCATGGTCACACTTGTCAAAGGCTTTTGCAAAGTCTGTGTATATAACATCTGCATTCTGTCTGTCTTCTAGAGCATCCAGAACCTTGTTGTAGTGGTCCAGTAGTTGGGACAGACAGGAGCAACCTGCTCTAAACCCATGCTGCTCTGGGTTGTGTAATTGATGGGTATCTAGATGAGTGGTGATCTTGCTTCTTAGAACCCCTTCAAAGATTTTTATGATATGGGACGTTAGCGCTATTGGTCTGTAGTTCTTAGCTATTGCTTTACTGCCCCCTTTGTGGAGTGGGGCTATGTCTGTTATTTTTAGTAACTGCGGGACGACCCCAGTGTCCATGCTTCCTCTCCATAGGATGTTAAAAGCACGTGATAGGGGCTTCTTGCAGTTCTTGATGAACACGGAGTTCCATGAGTCTGGGCCTGGAGCAGAGTGCATGGGCATGTCATTTATTGCCTTTTCGAAGTCATTTGGCATCAGGGTAATGTCGGATAGGCATGCGTCTGCCAAGTTCTGTGGCACTCTCATAAAAAATTCATTTAGGTCTTCGACTTTCAGTCTGGTTAGCGGCTCGCTAAAAACTGAGTCATGCTGTCATCTGTGTAGGACCCATCCCGTTTAAGTAGGGCCCAATACTGGATGTTGTTCTCGACTTTGATTTGGCATAAGAAAAGAAATACTTTGGGTTTCTTTCAATTTCATTTATGGCTTTTAGTTCTTCCTGCGTTTCTTGGTTCCTGTAAGATTTCTTTAGTTTTAATTCGATGTTTGCTATTTCTCTGACCAGTGTCTCCCTACGTATTTCAGATATATTGGCCTCTTGTAGCCTCTCCGTTATTCTTTGCCTTCGCCTGTATAGGGAGCGCCTCTCTCTTTCTAGTTTACATCTTCTCCTCCTTTTCCTTAAGGGAATTTGCCTTGAGCAAACCTCAAGTGCCACAGAGTTAATTTGTTCTAGACATAGGTTAGGATCTGTGATGCTTAGGCTATCTTCCCAGTTTATATCATTTAGGACTTGGTTTACTTGGTCCCACCTTATGTTTTTGTTATTGAAGTTGAATTTGGGGAAGGCTCCCTCGCGGCTGATCACATTTTGTCGACCTGCGGCTCCCCGCATACGTACATGTCTGGACCTCTATTATGTTGTGATCTGAGTACAGTGGAACCCCGGTTAACGAACACCCCAGAAATCGTGCAATTATGTAAGTATAATATTGTAAGTGCTTGTGGAAGTGTATTTTTGGGGGTATGAAATAGACTAACCTAAATGACATTTTTTCTTAAGGAAGTAAATTCGTTCGGTAATGGCACTTGAGCAGGCTTCTGCAATGAATTTTTTTCGTTAACCGGGGTTCCACTGTATATTGTTTTTGATATGATGACATTTCGTATCAGATCATCATTGTTGGTGAAGATGAGGTCCAGCGTATTCTCTAATCTTGTAGGCTCTACTATTTGCTGGTTTAAGGTGAATTTGGTGCAGAGATTTAAAAGTTCATGTGTGTGTGAGTTTTCATCTGAGCTGCCTCCTGGTGTTATCTCTACTACCACATTGTTTGCAATATTCCTCTAGGACTTTTTATTGACTTAAGGAAAGCTTTTGACACAGTAAACCACGGCATCCTACTCCACAAACTTGACCACTATGGAATAAGAGGTCATGCACTAGCATACCTCAAATCCTACCTCACTAATAGGTACCAGTATGTCACTATTAAAGACACATCCTCCACGACACTACCACTAGACACCGGCGTACCGCAGGGAAGTGTCCTTGGTCCCCTGCTCTTCCTCTTATACATCAATGATCTTCCCAATGTATCACAACACTTGAAAACAATACTCTTTGCTGACGATACAACTTATGTCATCTCCCACACAAACCTTGCCACGCTTAATACCATTGTTAACGACAATTAATAAAAATATCAACATGGATGACTGCCAATAAACTTACACTCAACACTGATAAGACCTTCTATATTATGTTTGGCAACAGAACAGATGATCCACAATTAAACATCAAGATCAACTCTACACCTATTGCTAGACATAACGAGGGCAAGTTCCTGGGCCTTCACCTTGACAGCAGCCTGAAATTCAGCACCCATATCCAACACATAACAAAGAAAGTGTCCAAAACTGTGGGATCCTCTCTAAGATACGGTATTATGTACCACAATCAGCCCTACTCACACTATACTACTCACTCATCTATCCCTACCTCACATATGCCATTTGTGCATGGGGATCAACAGCAATTACCCACCTAAAGCCAATAATAACCCAACAAAAAGCCGCAGTAAGAATTATCACACAATCCAACGCTAGGCAGCACACCCCCCCACTCTTCAAAGACCTAAACCTACTCACTGTCCAGAACATCCATACTTACTACTCTGCTATCTACATTTATAGAACCATTAATTCCAACTTTAACCCTGAGCTAAAACACTTTCTTGACAGTTGTGACAGGACCCATAGACATAATACCAGACATAAACATCTCTTTGACATTCCCGTGTCCGACTAAATCTATACAAAAATTCAATGCGCATAAAGGGCCTAAAATCTGGAACTCCCTGCCTGAAAACTCTAGAACTGCAGACACAACCTCCATTTTCAAAAGCACCGTTAAAAAACATCTTATCTCACTTACGCACCCAACCGGTAGTTAACCATACGAAAACTACTTTATCTTGCACATATCCACAGCAAAATACACTTATTGATATCTGTGATTCTCCTTAATTTGCACATTACTAACCACAGCAAAATACACTTATTGATATCTGTGATTCCCTTAATTTGCACAGTTCTAACAACTATTGCTCCATAATACTTAAGCTAGTCATAAGTTTGCCTAAGATACTCCAATATAGAATCTATATTATGCCAATATATCACCTTTACCATTAATATATAAACTAATTGCTAACTTTTTATACTAATTGTTAAATTCTCAATGTTTAAATTCCAGTACCTAAATTTTGTAAACCTAACCTTACAATCTGTATATCCATTGTATAGCTATTGAGTAAGACCTATCATAAGACTGCCTGAAAAGCCTAGACATACCTAGGCATATTATTGGCCATCTTGTAATATCAACTTTAATGTATAACTATAAGTACCCCCCACCTTGTATTACATGAAATAAAGGATTTGAATTTGAATTTGAATTTTAGGTGCCTTAGGTTGAAATCCCCCAGGAGCAAGATGTTGGAGGCAGGAGCTGGAAGATTTTCCAGACAGTGGTCAATTTTCAGACACTGTTCCTGGAATTGTTGGGACGTTGCATCCGGAGGCTTGTATACAACCATGATGACCAGGTTTTGATTCTCGATCTTTATTGCTAATACTTCAACTACATCATTTGAGGCATTTAGTAGTTCTGAACTTATAAGTGACTCTGTGATATACAGGCCAACTCCCCCCCCTTTTGCCTGTTCACTCTGTCACATCTGTATAGGTTGTAGCCCGGGATCCATATTTCATTGTCCAAGTGATCTCTTATGTCGGTCTCTGTGAAAGCCGCAAACATAGCATTTGACTCTCGCTTCCCAAGCTATTCCACTTCCCGACCACTCTGTGACTGAAGAAATACTTCCTAACATCCCTGTGATTCATCTGAGTCTTCAACTTCTAACTGTGACCCCTTGTTGCTGTGTCCCATCTCTGGAACATTCTGTCTGTTTGAGTGCCGTTACCAAACGAATTTGTTCCCATAAGGAATACGTAATGTAAATTAAATTAGTGATTTTAGACCCCCAAAAATACACTTACAAAAATACACTTGCATAATTGTTCGAGTTTGGAGCATCACGAACACCGGGGGTCCACTGTATGATGGTGCCTTGGCGAGGGTCCAGGTTAATGGCAGGTTAGGGGTTCAGGTGAGGTTTGAGAGGGGTCTGAGGCAGGGTTGTCACCTATCTCAGATCCTTTTTGGGTGTCTGCAGGACCCCCTTTTATAGGTTGGTTCGTGAGGCCTTATGTTATTCAAACTCTCACAGAAGTAAATGGCATGGTAAGCTGTTTCCTCCATTCCACACCTGCTACACGCTGATGCCCCTACCAATCCCATCTTAATTAAACAGTATTGAATTAGAAGCTACCACTCTGTAAGCAGTCCACGGATGTAAGGTATCTTGTTGTTCGTTGCTGGCTTTATACCCTGTATATTTGCAAAGATGAATGTCGTTGGATTGGTGGTATTAGGTTATATATTAATGGAAATGGTGACGTGTTGGCATGATACAGTTTCTATATTGGAGTGTCTTATGCAAACTTATGACTAGCTTAAGAATTATGAAGCAATAGTTGTATTAGAATCTTGGTTACAGTCATGTGTAAATTAAGGGGGAATCACAGATATCAATAAATGTAATTTTGTTGTGGATATGTGCAAGATAAAGTAGTTTTCATGTGGTTAGCTACCGGTAAGTGAGATAAGATGTTTTTTAACGGCGCTTTTGAAAATGGAGGTTGTGTCTGCAGTTCTAGAGTTTTCAGGCAGGGAGTTCCAGATTTTAGGCCCTTTTATGTACATTGAATTTTTGTATAGATTTAGTCAGACGGGGGAATGTCAAAGAGATGTTTGTGTCTGGTATTATGTCTATGGGTCCTGTCATAACTGTCAAGAAAGTGTTTTAGCTCAGGGTTAAAGTTGGTATTTATGGTTCTATAAATGTAGATTGCAGAGTAGTAAGTGTAGATGTTCTGAACAGTGAGTAAGTTCAGGTCTTTGAAGAGTGGGGGGGGTGTGTTGCCGAGCATTGGATTGCGTGATAATTCTTACAGCGGCTTTTTGTTGGGTTATTATTTGCTTTAGGTGTCTTGCTGCTGTTGATCCCCAAGCACAAATGGCATATGTGAGGTAGGGATAGATGAGTGAATAGTATAGTGTGAGTAGGGCTGATTGTGGTACATAGTAACGTATCTTAGAGAGGATCCCCACAGTTTTGGACACTTTCTTTGTTATGTGTTGGATATGAGTGCTGAATTTCAGGTTACTTTTGAGGTGAAGGCCCAGGAATTTGCCCTCATTATGTTTAGCATTAGGAGTGTTGTTGATCTTAATGTTTAATTGTGTATCACCTGCTCTGTTACCAAACATAATATAGAAGGTCTTATCAGTGTTGAGTGTAAGTTTGTTGGCTGTTATCCATGTATATATTTTTAGTAATTCGTCGTTAACAATGGTGTTGAGCGTTTCAAGATTTGGGTGGGAGATGACATAAGTTGTGTCGTCAGCAAAGAGTATTGGTTTCAGGTGTTGTGATACATTGGGAAGATCATTGATGTATAAGAGGAAGAGCAGGGGACCAAGGACACTTCCCTTTGGTACTCCAGTATCAAGTGGTCGTGTCGAGGAGGTTGTGTCTTTAATGGTGACATACTGATACCTATTAGTAAGGTAGGATTTGAAGTATGCAAGTGCATGATCTCTTATACCATAGTGGTCAAGTTTGTGGAGTAGGATGCTGTGGTTTACTGTGTTGAAAGCTTTCCTTAGGTCAATAAAAAGTCCTAATGGATATTCCTTATTTTCCAGTGCTGTGTAAAGCAGGTCTATCATTTTTACGATTGCATCGTTAGTGCTTTTATTTTTTCTGAAGCCAAATTGGCAGGGGTTGAGTATGCTTTGTGTCGTTATAAACGAGTATAATCTCTTGTGCACAAGTTTCTCGAAGATTTTGGATAGCAACGGTAAGTTTGATATTGGCCTATAGTTGTTTACGTCTGTGGGGTCACCAACTTTTTGTATTGGACCAGTCATGTGGTGCAGCATAAGACCAGTGATGTGGTGCAGCATAAGACCAGTCATGTGGTACAGCATAAGACCAGTCATGTGGTGCAGCATAAGACCAGTCATGTGGTGCAGCATAAGACAGTCATGTGGTGCAGCATAAGACCAGTCATGTGGTGCAGCATAAGACCAGTCATGTGGTCCAGCATAAGACCAGTCATGTGGTCCAGCATAAGACCAGTCATGTGGTACAGCATAAGACTAGTCATGTGGTCCAGCATAAGACCAGTCATGTGGTACAGCATAAGACTAGTCATGTGGTCCAGCATAAGACCAGTCATGTGGTCCAGCATAAGACCAGTCATGTGGTACAGCATAAGACTAGTCATGTGGTACAGCATAAGACCAGTTCTCCTGACTCTAGTAGCTGAACTTTGCATCAGACAAATGAATTTATAATTTCACATCAGTTGGACCAGTCCAGAACCCAGTCAGTGCTCACAGAATTGTTGACATTGCTTCTGACCAATAGGAGGACTCATTATCATCCTTAACCCTTTCAGGGTCCAGAGGCCAAATTTCAAATTGTGCACCAGGGTCCAAGAATTTTCAATTTTTTTTTATTTTTTCTTATGAAATGGTAGAGAATCTTTCTCTGAAGGTAATGATGCCAAATGCTGAATTAACCCTTTCAGTGTCCAAGGCCATTTTTGGAAGGGGTGCACCAGTGTCCAAGAATTTAAAAAAAAAAATTCTTAGTTTTTCTTATGCAATGGTAGAGAATCTTTTTCTGAAGGTAATAAAACAAAAAGTACGAAATTTGATGGAAAATTGACGAAATTATGCTCTCGCGAATTTTGATGCATCAGCCATATCTACGCATTGGCGATTTTGCCGACTTTGACTCCCATTTTAGGCCAATTACATTATTCCAGTCAACGAAATTCTTAACTATTTTGCTAGTATTACTTCTATTCTATCGATTGAGCACAAGAAATCGCCCAGTCAACTGTTTCAACTACAAAATAAAGTGATCGGAAATTGGTAATTTAGCCAATTTAACACGAAGTTCAAAATATTCCAATTTCAAAATAGTGTTCAGAATAAACAGTGCAGACATTCCTGGCACTAAACTAACATTTCCTTTGTTCATTAGTTACGTTTTCAATCTTTACAAATGAATTCCATTTTGATTGGAAGATTTACTGTTATGCAATTTTGTAATAATTGTATAAATAATATCACCACATTTGTGAACGTATATTAGACCCACCAGCTGGTGCGTATTAGACGTGTGACGTCATTTGTTTACTCTTGATCATCAGCAAAAATTTAACATTTCTGCTACTTTGAGCTCAGTTTCAAGCCATTTCCAGTACTAAAATCAATCAAAATCATCTCTATTTCTGTAATATATCTTCCATTCTATCAAATGAGACCAAGAAATCGCAAATACAACTATAAAAAGCATACGAAAAAACACTGCAAAGTCGCTGTTTTAATCGAAAATTACGGTCTCAGTTTTTTCTCTCATTATGCACTGTGTGCTACAGGATTTGTTTTATGTGGTGCACACTTACCACATAGATGTATTCTCTCATATCTAGGCCCAAATTTAGCACTCACAGCTTATCCGAGTGAGCTGAGCTAATGGCGTAGAACTACGGTTTGGACCCTCAACTCAAAGCCGTAGACCTACGGCACAGACCCTGAAAGGGTTAAGTAACCAGTGAGGTAAAAGATGACTGTGAGGATATTTTCTCAAATTTCTTGTCAGAAGAATGGAATTGATGGAACAGGCGATTGATGGCCAACAAGTTGATGTGTGTGTCGCACATCCGCCTCTCATGGTGTGGTCACTTCTGGTCTTCCTGGGTTATAATTGAGGAAGTCATTCCTTGATTCAAACTAATTATTATTATTATTATTACATTTCGATGACTCCGTCGTAAGTTGAAAATATCATAACTTGAATATGAATATGATATGATATAAATAATTTTTTTTTTTCAACAAAGCAGCCATATCCCACTGAGGCCAGGTGACCTAAAAAGAAAAACGAAAGTTTCTCTTTTTAAATTTAGTAATGTGTACCGGAGAAGGGATTACTAGCCCTTTGCTTCTGGCATTTTAATCGCCTCTTATGACACGCATGGCTTACGGAGGAAGAATTCTGTTCCACGTCCCCATGGAGAAGTGATAAATAAATAAGTAAATAAATAACTTCTGTCACTGAATAAATAAATGAACAAATAATTGCTGTTACTGATTAGAGCAGGACGATCATGCCTGTCACAGCTGCTGAACCATTATGACAGAATTATGGAGGCGATGGAAAACGACCAAAATGCAGATGTGATTTACACAGATTTTGCAAAGGCGTTTGACAGATGCGTTCTTGGAGTGATAGCCCACAATATAAGGGACATGGGCATTACGGGGAAGGTAGGCAGATGGATTTTCGAGTTCCTAACATACAAAACACAAAAAGTAGTAGTGAACATGGCAAGTTCCAGCATCAGCGAGGTCAAAAGCTCAGTGCCCCAAGGCACTGTCCTGACACCTCTGCTGTTTCTCATCCTCATAGCAGACATAGATAGAAACACCTGGCACACTTTTGTATCATCATTTGCAGATGACATTAAAATAAGCATGAAAGTCACTATGGTAGAGGACACTGAAAAATTACTGGAAAACATAAGCAGGGTTTTCCAGTGGACAGTGGACAACAACATGACGTTCAGTGGTGATAAGTTTCAGCTGCTTAGGTATGGAAAGAATGAAGAGCTCAAAAGGAACACTATATACTATACAAAACTCAAGAGGGTCACCAAATAGAAGAAAAGGAACACGTTAAGGACTTGGGAATAATTATGTCTGCTGATCTTTCTTTTAAAGACCATAACAAGACAAAGATCACAACAGCCAGGAAGATGATGGGGTGGGTAATGAGAAATTTCAAAACAAGGGAAATAATGTCAGTGGTGACACTCTTCAAATCGCTAGTGCTCCCTCACTTAGAATATTGCTCAGTGCTGACAGCCCCGTTTAAAGCAGGAGAAATATCGGAGCTGGAACAAATACAGAGATTGTTTATGGCTCACATTGACCCAGTGAAACATCTAAATTATTGGGAACGCCTTCAAGTCTTGAACATGTACTCATTGGAGCAGAGGAGAGAGAGATACATGATAATATATACAGTGGACCCCCGAGTATCGGCTACCCTGAGTATCGGCCGACTCGTGTGTCGGTCGCTTTTTTCGGCCCAATTTTGGCCCGACTATCGGCCGTTTCCCCGTGTTTCTGCTGGCGTACCAGACCTGTCTTCCTGCCCGTGCTTGCACGCCTCCCCACGCAGGCGTTGTGAGCCAGTCTAGTTTTGTTTACCATTGAGTGAACATTACTCGGCGCGCTCATCCAAACATTTCACAATAAATTCATTGTGTTTAGTGCTTGTTTATTGATTGTGACTGTGAAATAAGCCACCATGGGCCCAAAGAAACTTCATAATGGCAGCCCTTTGGTGAAGAAAGTGACAAACACGATAGAATTGAAGAAAGAAATTGTAGCAAAGTACCAAAGTGGAGGAGGAAGAGAGAGGGGAGAATGTGCCTTCTTCAGTGATTCTACGATATGTACAATACTAAAGCAGCATGAGTCGATAAAGGCTATAGCACCAGCCAGTGATAAAGTGTAGCATTAACAGTGTAGCAAGTAAGTTAAGCGATTAAGCGATAGAAAAATGATGACACGAAACTTATCTCCATTGTTGTTTGAGGTATATAGGGGCACTGAAACCAATGCTGCCCTCTGCCACCATGTCTTCCAAGGCAAGTGTAAATATTTCTTATTTATAAAGTGTAAATATTTCTTATTTATAAATTAAAGTGTAAATATTTCTTATTTATAAATTAATGTGTAAATATTTCTTATTTATAAATTAAAGTGTAAATATTTCTTATTTATAAATTAAAGTGTAAATATTTCTTATTTATAAATTAAAGTGTAAATATTTCTTATTTATAAATTAAAGTGTAAATATTTCTTATTTATAAATTAAAGTGTAAATATTTCTTATTTATACGTATTGTTTCAGTGTGAATAGTGGTGGTGGCTTCTGCTGCTGCCCACCACCACCACTATATGTACGGCTTATGGTCAGTGGCCCTTATAAACCCAACAACAATAACACTACTGCCAGTCCTCTCATACATAATGACATATTTTATTCATTCTAGAGTATATATCATGTTTCTTTGTTATTAATATTGTTTATTATGTCATATTAGATGAATTGTGATAGATAAATAAGCTGTAGAGTTGATATTAGTGTCATGTTGAAGGACTATCTTGTACTGCCTCGAAACAAACTCTCCTGCTTCTCTCATACGCCAACATGAGTCTTCAATAAAGGTAAAACTGATTTAACTGTTCATTTGTCCATTATAATTAGTGCTTTATATTTATTTCTCATTGTTTTCTGTATGTAAAACTATAGTATTTATTCTTTAAAAAAATGAATTTTTTGTGAATATTTTTGGGTGGAAACGGATTAATTGTATTTACATTATTTCTTATGGGAAATATTAGTTCGACTTTCGGCCAGTTCGAGTTGAGGCCTAGCTCCTGGAACGGATTACGGCCAATACTCGGGGGTCCATTGTACCTGGAAAGTACTCGGAGCCTGGTCCCAAATCTGCACACTGCCATAACAACATACTGGAGTGAGAGATATGGGAGGAAGTGTAAAATAAACCCAGTGAGGAGCAGGGGTGCGGTGGGGACAATAAGGGAGCACTGTATCCAACATTCGTGGCCCCAGACTATTCAACATCTTACCAGAAGATATCCAAAACATGGCTGGAACAAGTGTAGAAGCCTTCAAGAGGAAATTGGACAAGCATCTTCACCAGGTGCCAGATCAACCAGGCTGTAATGGATATGTGGGGCAGCGGGCCTCCACCAGCAACAGCCTGGTTGACCAGGCAAGCACCAGACGAGCCTGGCCCATGGCCGGGCTCAGAGAGTAGAGAAACTCTCGAAACTCTTCAAAGGTATATCAGCCTCTCCTCACTTAGCGACGTTCTCATTTACCGACCACTCAGACTTACAACCGCCCCTCCAACCAGTATGCAAACCTAACTAATGTATATTAGAGCTGATTTCCTCTATTCTGTTTGTTACAGTATACAGTACACTACTGTATAAACATTTAAAAATATACTAAAATGTCATAAATAGTGCAAAGGTGATATTAAAAAAAATCTAAAGATGGTTGACACAAACCCACTACCAGTATAGCATGCTCCTCACTTAATGACCAATTTGCTTACTGACCTACTCTTAGGAACGGAACCCTGTCATTAAGTGAGGAAAGGCTGTACCAGTATTGAAAAGTAAGTATCTAAATTAATATGGGTTTATCCTATCAGTAAAAGTACAGTTCTGTACAGTACTGAATGTGCATTGCTATTGCACCATTGTAAAGTTGAAATATTGTAAGTTGAAGTGTGGTAAAGTGAAGAGCATCTGTAATTGTTGTTGTTTGTGTCACACAGAGGAGATGGGTAGCTTCGCACGTCAGTGGGTAGAGCCACTGTTTCAGTTCTCACCACTGGTGGTGCTCCTGGTGGTGCACCTGGCACTCCTGGTCGGCCTCATCTCGGCTGTGCCGACCTTCAGTTGGGTTGTCGGGTTGGCGACCGGCGGCGGTGTGTTCCTGGTGGCAACCCTCTTCCTAGTCGCTATCTGGCATGGCTCTAGACGGTATGTACTCTGTACTGCTCTATAAGACTCTGTATACAATCACTTCTCTTATAAAGCTTGTCTTTATATAGTCAGCTCACTTTTAAAGTACCTTTTTATAGCCATTTCTTACAAAGTACATCTATACAGTCAGCTCTCTTATGAATCTCCTCCCTATACAGTCAATTCTGTTATAAAGCTCTTATATTTTTATAGTCAGCTCTCTTATAAAGCTTCTCTATATAGAGAGAGGTCTTATAAAGTTCCTTCCTCTGTATAGTTAGGTCTTATAAAGCTCCTCTATATACAGTCAGTTCTGTTATAAAGCTCCTCTATATGCAATCAGCTCTCATACAGCTCATCTGTATACTCAATAGAGAAGCTTTATAAGAGACTGACTGTACTTATCAAGAAGCCTAGCTAATGAAAGTGTTACTAACCTGATTATGATGATTGCTCAGATATGACTGGCAGATCTGGTACAGATGGAGTGTGGCACTCGAAAAGCAGATGTCGGCGTTCAAGTTGGTGTTGCAAGTGATCTTTTGCTCTCCACCGGGAGCTCAGTGGAAGGAGTGGAAGGACGGAGTGCAGGCACGACCCCTTAAGTGAGTACTCATCAACCACAGTGCAAGTCACTCTTGAAAAACTAGCGAGTAGGAACCTCACGATGATGACGACTGACCTTATTATGGCAATTCTTGTGTTTGTGATGATTAACCCTAATATGACAAATTTTATCATGGCTTTTTGCGAGTTCCAGCTGCTGTATTGTGATTTTTTTTATTGGAAATAAGTCACAATGTTTGAGTTTTTTGGGTCATTCTGGGATAAATCTTGCTAATGCTTGTTCACCAGTGTTAGACCAAGATGTGACGACACCTTTCTGATTCCATTGTTTGGTAACGAGTGATTGTTTTCCAAAGGTTCGTGTTCGCTGAAGGAGCAAAGCCAAGCAGCACGGCAGCCGGGGAAAACTCTGTGGTTCAGATGCTGGGGTCACTCTTCGACATGGTGGAGAGAGAGTATGGCATGTTTGCTACCAGGTTCTACAGAGCCTTTAGGCCTAAGGCCCGTAAGTAGCATTGTCATTATGTAATAATATCTTCACCTTGTTTTTGGTTTGAAATTATTTTAGGAAATTGAAATTTTTTTCAATAAATTTCTTATTGTTCGTAACAGAAATAATTTGCAAGCACCTGAAGACAGACTGGTGACAGTTTCAAATGCCTAGAGGTGTTTGTCCATCAATTTTGTGAAAAGTTACAATTATTTTTCAAATTTTTCTTAATTTCCTGTTTGTTGTCTTTGGAAGCTTCTGACAATGGTCTGGTGACCTGCCAAAATACTAGAGCTACTTATTCATCAGTCCAGTAACTTTGTTGCATGTTGTTTCATCTGGGTATGCACAGAGGGGTCGTCGGCACCGTGGAAGTACCGTCGTCTCTGTGGCGTTCCTTACATTGTTATTTTCTTCGTGACGCTGATCTGCCTCTTGACGGTGGGCGTCATCACGGGTCTTTTTGGCTTCCACTATGAGACACCACCTATCAAGGAGGCTGAGGAACCGGGTGGCAGCGTCAGCGGGTCGGGCATGGAGCATCCTATTGATGAGGTCGACGATGATGACGATGACGATGATGATACCAGTGGAGAATCCAGTGAAGAAAATGAATATATTGATCTGTAAGTTCTTAGAAATGCTGACCTAGAATATAGAAATAATTTACTAGATTTAAATAATATATAGAAATAATTCCTTGTGACATGATACAAAGATGAAGGAATGGGGTGTACATGCCAAAAGCCCCTTATATGCAGAGCATTATGGGCAAACTTAAAATTAAACTTACAACTAAATGGTAAAAATTATAGTAAATAATTTACAATATAAGTATAGTTGAGTATTTAAGCAATAAAATTTGAACATAACAATTTTGAAACATAATAGTTTTAAAATTTTGAAGCATTACAGTTTTATAATATATCAACATAATAATTTATTATTTGTAGTAATGCAATTTATTAAATCAGATCAAACAAATCAAATCAATTATTTCTGATGCAATAACAGTTTATATGGTCATTAGATCAGTTACAAGGAGTACATTTGTACAGTCAACCCTCCGTTTTCGTGTATCTCCGTTTTCGGTGATTTCAGTTTTCGGGCACTTTTTTTGTGGAAATATTACCTCCGTTTTCGGTGATTGGCTCCGTGTTGGTTCATGGTACGGAACCTGTCTAGTGCCCAGCACACATACAAAGCCCGCCTCCCACACACATTCTCAGGCAGTATAGCATTGTTTCTGGTTGAGTGAACATTATCCTGCGAGTTCATACAAAACATTTCTTAACAATCCATTGTTTTTTGGCCCTTGATTATTGTGTGTGACTGCTAAATAAGCTACCATGGGCCCAAAGGAAGCTCCTAGTGTCAGTCCTTTGGTAAAGAAAGTGAGGAACACCATAGAATTAAAGAAAGAAATCGTAGCAAAGTATCAAAGTGGAGTCGATAAAGGCTATAGCACCAGCCAGCGATAACAGTGTAGCAAGTAAGTTAAGCCATTAATCGATAGAAAAATGACGACACGAAACTTTACTCCTCCATTGTTTGTTTGAGGAATATAGGGACACTGAGACCAGAGCCGCCCTCTGCCAACATCTCCTCCAAGGTAAGTGTAAATATTTCTTATTTATATAAGTGTGACTATTTCTTATTTATAAATTATGTACATTGTGTGAATAGAGGTGGTGACGGCCTGCTGCTGCCGCCGACCACCACCAGCAGTATATGTACAGCTTATGGTCAGTGGCCCTTAAACCCAACAACAACAATAACACTACCGCCAGTTCTCTCATACATAATGACATATTATATTCATTCTAGAGTATATATCATGTTTCTATGTTATTAATATTGTTTATTATGTCATATTAGATGAATTGTGATAGATAAATAAGCCATAGAGCTTATATTAGTGTCAAATTGAAGCATTTTGTCCTGCCTCCCAACACTAAACTCCCCTCCCTCTCTCTTCCATACACCAACAAGAGTCGCCAATAAAGGTAAGTGTGATGTTAAATGTTCATTTATGCATGTTATTAGTGCTTTATATTTATTTGTCATTCTTTTCTGTATGTAAATCTATATTTAATCTCTAAAAATTTTTTTTTTTGTTAATACTCCTGGGTGTCTGAAATGGATTAATTGAATTTACATTGATTTCAGTTTTAGTCGATCCCTCTGGAACGGATTAAGCATGAAAACGGAGGGTTGACTGTACATGAGAATGGATTTCTTTATTTGGTAATGCTGTAGAAACAAAGTTAGGAAAGGTTGCATTAATTATAACAAGTTTATACATTTATGAGATATAAGTTTCAACATTTGCACTAGATTAAGTTTGAGAAATTATTGTTCTTTGAGCAATTATGTAAGGGGTTTTGAGGCTAGGGAAGTAACACAGTGAATAATGTTATTTTGAGGCAGTGGAAAGTGATTTATTAACTTTGTAGGTAATGTTAAGTATTGTATATTTAGTTTTGGGTGAGTAGGTGGTTTTTCAGCAGAGTTTTGATTTGATGTACAGACAGGGTTTCTTTGGTAATCATAGGTAATGAATTCCAAATTTTTGGGCCTTTAATGTGCATTGTGTTTTTGCATAGTGTGAGATGGACGCGTGGAATATTGAAGAGTGATCTGTGCCTTGTGTTATGGTGTCCTGTTAAGGTTGGTAAGGAGAAGTTTGAGTGGTGGGTAAATATTTGAGTTCAGTGTTCTATGTATGTAATAGGCACAGTAAAAAGTATGGATGTCTTGTATGGTGAGTAAGTTTAGACCTTTGAATATTGGTGGAGTATGTTGTCTGGAGTGGGAATTTGTTATCATTCTGACTGCAGCCTTTTGTTGTTATTAATGGTCTGAGATGATTTATTGTTGTTGAGCCCCATGTGCAGATTCCATAGGTGAGATAGGGGTAAATGAGTGAGTGATACAGGGAAAGGAGAGCTGGTTGTGGAACATAGTACCTTATCTTGGATAGTATTCCTACGGTCTTGGATACTTTCTTGGAAATTTGTTGTATATGTGCCTGAAATTTGAGGCCACTGTCAAGGTGGATTCCTAAGAATTTTCCCACTGTGAGTTTTGTGACAAGTGATCCGTTTATCATTATGTTAAGTGGAACATTTGTAGCTCTGTTCCCAAACTGAATGAAATAGGTTTTGTCAACATTGAGAGTAAGCTTGTTAGTCATCATCCAGGTAGATATGTTCTGTAATTCAGCATTTACAGTGTTGGCTAGTATGTCTGGGCATGGGTGAGAGAAGACGTATGTAGTGTCATCTACAAAAAGTATGGGTTTGAGTAGTTGAGATGCATTTGGTAGGTCGTTTATGTAAATGAGAAAGATAAGTGGGCCAAGAACACTTCCCTGTGGGACACCAACTGTAATTGTATGTGTGGAAGAGTTAGCTCCATTTGTGGACATATTGGCTTCTGTCCTAGGTATGACTTTAGGTAGTTGAGAGTGCCCTCTTATACCATAGTGTGATAATTTTAGGTGTAACAGATCATGGTTAACTGTATCAAAAGCTTTACGTAAATCAATGAAGATTCCCAGTGGAATTTCTTTATTTTCAAGAGCGGTGTATATTATTTCTAGCATGTGTATGATTGCATCATTTGTGTTTTTATTAAGCCTGAAACCAAACTGACAAGGGTTGAGTATGTTGTGGGAGATGAGGTAGGAATAATTTGCCTATGAATTAACTTTTCAAAGATTTTGAAGAAGGGTAAGTTAGATATTGGCCTATAGTTATTTAGGTCTGTTTGATCTCCTCCTTTATGTATGGGGTAACCCTCGCTATTTTGAGTATTGATGGGAAGGTGAAGGATTCAATGGATTTGTTAAAGAGTGTTGCAATAATTGGTGATAGTACTTGAGAAGCTTTTTGTATATAAAGGTGGCAAGTTATTTAGATCTCCTGCCTTGTTTTTAATGTGTTAATAACAAGTGAGACTTCTGTTGGGTTGGTCGGAGCTAAGAATAGTGTATTTGGGTAGCTCAGTGAGCCTCCAGTGAGGTAGCGTTAGGTGGAGTGTTTGAACTTGGGATTTTGCTTGCCAACTTTTTTCCTATTGTGGAGAAAATTTAGTGTGTTGCTGTTTCAGTTGGTGGGAGCATCAGGGTTCATCTGGGGTTGTCAGTATGATTGTTATGTTTCTGGATATTTTTAGTTCCTAAATTTCAGATAGGGTTTTTCCCAGGTCTTTTTCATATCACCTCTTATGTTATTTAATCTGTTCTCATAATACAATTTTTTTGACCTTCTTATCAGGCTGGTTAGGTTTGATGAGTAACGTTTTGTTTGTTATCTTGGTATTTAACCCATTCTGTACTGTTTTCATATAGGTGTTTTATATTAATGGATTGAGAATGCTGGGTGTTAGCCAGGATTGTTTAGTCTCTTAGCTGTGATCTGTTTAGTTTTTAGGGCAATGCATGTTATAGAGGTATTGAGTCTTTTTGAAAATTATTATTACATATGTCAGTACTGTATAGGTGTCTAACTCAGTTTTGCATCAATGTTTAATATTGTTATGAAGATTTACTGCCTCATTATGTAGTCTGAAGGTAACTTTAGTAGTCTCTTAGGTATTACCTAGTCTGGTTATGAAAGGTAGGGTAGTGGTCTGTGGTATTATCTGTGAGTATGCCTGATTTAGAGGATATAGTGTTAGTCCCGATGTGGTCTAATAGGAGGCACTAGTCTCAGAGATTCTTGTTGGTTTGTTTTACTGTTGGAAAGAACAAACAGTTTCATAGGGTTTGTGAATTCAGTTACTTGTGGGTCCCGATCTTGTAGGAGATTGTTTTAAGTCTCCTGTTAGTATTAAGTTTTCTTTGTTCATGTGTGCATCAGTAATAATAGCCGGTCTGAATAGTAAATAGTTGTGCCACCCCTTGTTGGTCTGGCCTATGTTGTGTATTGCTGTGAACCAGGGAAAGGCATAGATATCTGTAGTATTAGGCTTTAGCCAGGTTTCAGTGGGGCAATGATGGACATACTGGCCTGCAGGGAATTTAATTAATAATGATATGAGGTCATCATAATGCTTGTAAAAATCTGATATTGTAGTTATAGATAGTTATGTTATTGTTGGCTCTGAGTAGTGCTTTTGCTTGTTCTGCTGTGTAATAATTACGTTGTTGTTAGGGTAATGTAAGTCATTTAATAAGAGGTTGATGTCAGGATCAATGTTTGAGATCATAAGAATGAGTGTGATTCTATAATTATACTTAAGAATAGGACAATGTAAAAGAGTTCTTGGCACGTGAATTTGTACCTTAGTTATTTTTACAAATGTAAGTAAATGAACTATGGTAGTTATTTTAGCTAAAAAATAAGGAGCTAGGGAATATAATGGCAAACAATGAAAGTAAAACAATTTTAACCTGAGTTAGCACCATAAATATTTTAATAAAAAATAATATAAGAACTGTGGCAGTTAGTTAATTTTAAAATAAAGAAATTAGGGAAATATAGTAAACAATGAGAGTAAAACACTTTGCACCTGAATTAGCACCTTAATTATTTTTAAAGTTAGAAAGGGGTTTGGATGAAAGGAAGTATTAAGTATTGATTTGTTGAGAACTATTTCAAAAGAATATATAAATGGGGACTAAATTAAATGGACAGACAGTAAATATGATGTAAATTAATTTAGAAGTAAGATTTGATTTATACATAAAGTTTTAGCAAGTGAGCATAGCACTAAAAAAGTACATTGTATATGAGGTAGTTGGTACTAGCTAGTAAAAATTAGTACAAGAATTGCACAATAATGTGTAGGAACATACACTAATACACCACACGTATATTATGTGTTGAGGACAATAGGCTAATCAGTAATGGTAATGTCAGCTTGTCTAAGGAAGTTGGAGAGATCAAGTTCGTTTGATATAAGAAACTGCTGACCTGTTGATACTTTTCGAACTAGTATTTTCCCATCACGAGCGAAGCAATGATGGATTTTGTTCTCCAGTTTAAGTTTTCTCAACCTAAACAGAAGGTTTTGACGTTTCCTGGTTAGGCCTCGTTGATGTATACTCCATTTTTCATTCTAATTGCTGTTTGAATTAGGGCCTTTTGTATCTTTATGAATGAAGTCTGATCATAATAATACTATGTTTACCTTGTTTTCCTAGCAATCGTGTTTCTTTGATTTCATTGCTTTGCACATTAACTCGTAGGTGGTCTTGTAATATGTTGATAGCAGTTTCCTTGCACTGGGATTGAGTTATGTCTCTGGGAATGTGGTTGCTGTTTATTATAACTGCATCAGACAAGTTATCTTGTTCGGTTTTGTCATCTTGAAAATCAAGATATTCATCAAGTCGAGTGTATATTTGTTATTCCAGTCCTTGATTGCTTCTTCCACCTTCATATTCAGAGTTGTTATTTGATCGGTGTGACTGGTTTCCCTGTTTTGTAGAGTATTTTCTGTGTCAGTATTTCGATGTATCTTCTCTTAAAGGGTTTTTGGATCTTGATCTCGAGGTTAGTTAGCTTGGATTCATATTTCACTAGTTTTGCTTTGATGTCTTTGTTTTCAGCTTCAAGGGCAATGATGTATTCCCTAATAGTATCAGGAGTAGTCATACCTTGGTGCCCAGGAAGGAATCCTACGAAGCTGGTGGCGTTGGTGGGAGAGTCAGCCATGTTTGATGTTGTTGTTGTTGTCGGGACCCGGGCGGGGGTGTGGGGGGCTGATGATGCACCGGCTTCCTGCTGGGTAGACATGTTGTGTTGCAGAGCCCTTTAGCGTTGGTTTCTTGTTACTGTTGTTGGTTCCTCTTCGAGTTCTCTCAAAAGTATCACTAGTGAAGCTATGGAGGAGGCTTTATTTCCTTTAGCTTGGGTTAGGCGTTCGTCTGGCAGCGCGGGCGATGTTTGGGTTTGCAGGGCTGTCTTCCTTAGGGTGGGGCGAGCCGTTGTCAAGAAGATTTGGAAAGGAAGATTGAAAATTTTGGAAAAATAGTTTGTTTCAAGAAATAGTGCATCATTCTGGCAACATTTTGGTGTAATAAGCTTGTTTATATCATATTTCCTAGTATGTTTTTCCTTAAATGTATTTTTTGTTCTTGCTGTCATTAATAATACATGTTGCCAATTAGTGTTTTGTTTTAGTTTTATCTCTGCAAAAATTATTTTTTTATGATTATTTCATTAAAAAAGCTCTACAAAACATCTCTGATGCCTCCATTCAAGTGCAGGGACTCATGGCACCTCAGTGGCCTCTGGGGTCTCAACAAGTGCTGATGCATGCAACTCGCTGAATTTAGCGTGCCATATCCATAGAGTTTCTGAAAAAATATATAAATAACTCAGAAATGCAGTTATTGACATTGTTTGTAATGTTTTGCGAAAAGTATTAATAAGTTGTCAGGATGTTTTCACATTAATGAGTAATGATGGCTCTACAACCACCCCTGAAGGATTTCCGATATCTTTTACACCTTTGTTTTTATTGATTTTTTTCCCACAAAATAATAGCAAAAACAAAATCACTAACTTCAACATTTTTTATTAATGGAATATACTGACATTTTTGCTAAAAGGATTGGGTCAACAATTATATAGCCTTTATCTTTCATCTGATGTTAACTAGAGCATTGTACATCTTCCCAATTTTGTAAAATTTACTGGTTTTGCGACCCTAAAATTTGGCACATTTTATTTTTTCTATCTAACCTAAAAGGGAAATCATAACAAAGACAGTGTATAGGTTTTAAAAGCTGTATAAATCACTGTAAAAATCTCATTGAAATTAGACCAAAATAAAGAAAAAAACGTGAATTCATTCGCCCCTCCCTTAGGTCGTCAATTTTGTTAAGGTTTGGTAGCATTTCTAGTATTCTTGGGTCATTTGTGATCTTGTGGGTTTTCTGCAGTTGTACCTAGATTGACACATCACAAGCTTTGATGAGCGCTGGGTTTCATTACCTGTCATTGCCAAGAAACCCCGCCTGTACCCCAATTCAAAACGATGCTAAAACCACCTTCTCACCCAAACCTAAATGCTCAATATCAAACATTCCCAACAAAGTAGAATAATCATAAATGTAAAAACATGATTAATAACTTAAATGTAAAACCTGATTAATCACTTAAATGTAAAAACCTGATTAATCATTAAATGTAAAAACCCGTTATAATAATACATACTAAGCTAACTGTTTCTATAACATTTACATTATAATGACCACGTAAACTGTAACTCAATGCAATTAATTGTTTTAAATTGTTATCTCACTCAATTAATTGCATTGTTACTATTAATAAATTATTATGTTCAACTTATATTCAAATTATACAACTTAGATACACAATTATACTTATTTTATAAATTATCAACCATAATTTTTTACCATGTAGTCTACTATTACTTAATCTTAAGAATGCCCAATGCACAGCATATTAGGGCTTTTGGCATGTACACCTCATTTATACCTATGTATCATTGTATCATGTCTACCTAAATATGTATCATTGTACCATGTCTAAATAAACTATTATTATTATTATTATTATTATTATTATTATTATTATTATTATTATTATATAAGAATAAAGGCTGCTAGGATGCTGCTGCTGCCGCCGACTGTTCTTGTTATTGTTATTGTTCATATATATATATATATATATATATATATATATATATATATATATATATATATATATATATATATATATATATATATATATATATATATATATATATATATATTTATAGGATGGGGTCCACCTCCTAGTGCAAATTGTGGGACCATAGCCTCGGAGAAGTGGATAAAAAGGCATCAAGGAAGAATATTTGGATTTCTTCCTGAAGCCGTTTGAATATTCCACTTCTCCTACCACCCAACCTATATACACACATACATACATATAAATGCTTTATTAATAGACAGAATACATTTATAAAACACACAAACATGAACATGAATACAATGGTACAATATGTCAAAGATTATGAATCTCTCCAGCTCCTCCGAAGCCGGACGCGAGCCGAGTATGCAGCATGCGTTTCCCTCTGGATGGCCACGCTGAGACGTGGAACATGAACGTGGCTGCCCTTGGGTCCCTGGTGGTGTCGATGAGTCTGGAACCCAGCTCTTTAAGGAAACGTGTTGCATTTTTTTCCCACGCTCCCAAGGTCTCTGATCCCACTGGGACAAATTTATACTGTTGGCTTATGTCCCTGTACTTGCCAATCTTGTACTCTATCTGTGGTCAGCAGCTCCTCCCTCGCCCAACACTGTGATGGATGTAGGTGTCAGCCAGTGTCGACACACAGGTATAATCCCATGCTAAGGCTTGCCATTCTTCCAAGGATAGATGGTGATCCCGTCGGGACGGTTTGCTGGGTTGTGGGCGTTGTTGGCTGCTGTGATCGAGGCTCTCTCTCGGCTGGGCATCCAGCTGTAGCAAGGGTTCTCTTATGATGTCGTTGACTTCATTGTGTCTTGCATGCCAGCCCTTGGTTTTAGAACAGTTAAGACCATGTAGACCATATATATATATATATATATATATATATATATATATATATATATATATATATATATATATATATATATATATATATATATATATATATATATATATATATATATATTATATATATATATATATATGTCGTCCGATTAGGTAAAACTTGCGATTTTGGCTTAAATAGCAACGCTCACCTTGCCATATAAGACAAGTGAAAATTTGTGTATGCAATAATTTCGCCAAAATCATTCTGAACATAACGAAAAAAATATATTTCATTGTGTTTGTTTATTATTAAATTAATGTTAACGTATCTAAAATATATTTAGTTGGGTTAGGCTAAATTAAATTGCGCTTGTTGTAATAAGGTTAGGTAGGTTTTCAAAGTTTCTCTTAGTACAAAATTATAAATTCTTATATTAACATAAATGAAAAAAATATATCTTTAAACGTATAAGAGAAAATTTTAGAAAGGACTTAATTTTAGATGAGTTCTTGCTAATTGACCAGTTTTACCTAATCGGCACGACATATATATATATATATATATATATATATATATATATATATATATATATATATATATATATATATACATACAAACACACACAATCAAACACACACACATACAAACCCACACATCATACAAACCCATACACACATATACACACACATTCAAATACACACACATACACACACATACATACAAACACACACATACACACACACACATACACAAACACACACACATACACACATACATACAAACACACACACATATACACCCGATGACATGGTACACGCCCCGATGGCATGGTGGCTAGCGCTCATGCTTCACGCACGGAGGGCTCGGGTTCAATTCCCGGCGGGGCCGAAACATTTCGAAGTGTTTCGTTACACACACACACACATACATACATACAACAGGCCTAGTGTCTAATCGACATGTGCCTAGGACAAAATGGTAACTAATTGTGTGCTATGAATCGACCCCTGCAACCACAAATAGGTGAGTACCTACCAACACTCACACCATCCTACATGAACATACACTCACACACACACACAATCCTACATGAACATACACTCACACATTCCACTCTGAATGCAACATATACCCATGCAAATGTTCTCAAACGACTATTCAAATTAAATTAAGGAACTTATAGATGAAAATATTTTGCAATAGAATTATGAATAAAAGAAGATGGTAAATGTTGGTATACAGTTTTTTGAAGACTTCCATTGTTAGAGATGTAAGAATGTGGGAATTTTTGAATCATCTTAAGAAAAGTAAAGAGTAGTCATAAATAATATAGACGTCTGACTCACTCATCACAACATCACTTCTCTCACTTCCTCTATATTGACAGGGAAAACATTCACCATCACACACACCAAATAAAAACTTTCTGAGACGAATATAAATATACCATCTCAGGAGACGCCATCTCTTAGCTTGCTTCTTTTTTATGACCTTTATATTGTCAAGTATTGCGATATATGAATATATAAATATAATTTAGTGTTCCATGTTATGGAACACTAAATTATGTTAAATTTAATCTCAGTTTTTTATAATTTCTGATAGACAATTGTGCAGTTTTTAGTAATTTAATAAATGCTATCTAAATTAAATATCAGTGTTTTAAACTTGAAGAGTGTCATGACCTCCAGGATGTTGTGAGTCAGACTCCAGATGTTTGGGCAACCTCCAGGATGTTGTGAGTGTCATGACCTCAGGATGTTGTGAGGGTCATGACCTCCAGGATGTTGTGAGTGACATGACCTCCAGGATGTTGTGAGTGCATGACCTCCAGAATGTTGTGAGTGTCATGACCTCCAGGATGTGAGTGCTGCCTCCAGAATGTGAGTGTCATGACCTCCAGAATGTTGTGAGTGTCATGACCTCCAGGATGTTGTGAGTGTCATGACCTCCAGAATGTTGTGAGTGTCATGACCTCCAGAATGTTGTGAGTGTCATGACCTCCAGGATGTTGTGAGTGTCATGACCTCCAGGATGTTGTGAGCGTCATGACCTCCAGGATGTTGTGAGTGGCATGACCTCCAGAATGTTGTGAGTGTCATGACCTCCAGGATGTTGTGAGTGTCATGACCTCCACGATGTTGTGAGTGTCATGACCTCCAGGATGTTGTGAGCGTCATGACCTCCAGGATGTTGTGAGTGGCATGACCTCCAGAATGTTGTGAGTGTCATGACCTCCAGGATGTTGTGAGTGTCATGACCTCCAGGATGTTATGAGTGGCATGAATTACAGGAGGTTGTGAGTATATCAACTACAATAAACAATAATTCTTATAATGAGAATGCTAAACTCTACGAATATTTAATAAATTGGTAATAGAAATAAGTAATTTTTCAAGACATGTTTTTTATAACAGTTAATAATAATAATAATAATAATAATAATATAATAATATACACCCGATAGGGTGTATATTATTATTATTATTATTATTATTATTATTATTAATATTAATGTTGAATTTTCTTTAATCTCAATTTTAGAGATTAAAATTGTGTTAACTGGTTGTGAACAGGTTACATACAGTGTTATTAACTGTGGTGTAGCAGACAGACTTTATACACATCACAACACAACGATGGTGGTGAAAAAAACACATAACATCAGAGAGGAACCTTCACCTGTGAAACAAACTTCTCCATTCAATAGTTCACTTCTACAATTGTGTCTTTTTCTTTACTTACTGACTTTGAGCCATACATCTCTGCAACATAGTGCACCACAACATTCAGTGTGTAATAAATGTTAACTGTAAGGGGTTGGGAGCAGTAGGGGATTGAATACTGTTTGTTTGGTTCAGTCATTTATAATTGTTTTGTTATTGTCGTTGTTGTTATGGAGCGGCCTTGGAGAGTACATTGTTATGGTTACTCAGCTTTTCAATAACCTACAACCACTACAGTGGCGACGAGGATGGGATCATCAGAGCCAAGGATAGTGGCCACTGTGGCCTGAAGTAGTAGGGATATTGCCAGCCGAGGACATTGCAGCAGAACAGTGATACAGCAGCAACAAGTGGCAGCATGGCAGCACAAGGAAGGTTGGAACCTTTCGACCCACGTAAGATTTCTTTGGAGCTCTGGCTAAGCTTGTTGGAAGCCAATTTCGCTCACTTAGGAATTAAAGAGCAAGATAACAAGAGGAATTCTTGCTAGTGTCCCTGGGATCAGAAACTTAGTGTTTTAGGTAATGTGTGTGCACCAGATTTACCACACAGAAGCGTTACGACGACTTGGTCGTGGCACTGAAAAGTTATTATGCAGTGAAACCAGCCTACCACCGCAGTTTGTTGGCTTTTCAGCAGAGGAAGAAACGACAGGGTGAGTCCTTGCATGAATTATATACAGATTTAAAAGCGTTGGCTGTGAACTGTACCTTTGGGGGACAATTTGACCCCAGAGTGAGGGACCAGTTGTTTATGGCGGTGGTGGATGAAGTGTATTTTCCTCACCTAGTTGCAGAAAATTTGGATTTGCAAAGTGTGCAGTCTGCAAAACTATTTGGCAAACTTTTGAACTTGGAACAGGCATTTGTTACAGATCAGAACTCTGCTCCTGCGGTACAAGTGATTAATGCTGTGAAATGTAAACATTGTGGGTTCCAGCACAGTAGTAGTACTTGTAGGTTTAAAGACTTTTCTGTAATAAGTGTCATAAGAAAGGCCACTTGAGAAGAGTGTGTAGAGAGAAATCGTCAAAAGTGTCTCCTAAGGCTGTATCAAATTCGAGTATTGACAAAAACAGGACAGCAAGGACACAGCAATCACCTAGATATCCTAGAACAAAGTCAATTAAGGTGCTGGATGGCGGTGATAGTTCAGAGGATGAGGAAGTGATGAGCTTATATGCCTTAGAGGATAGAGTGTTTTCCATGAAGGCAGAGAAATATGGGTTTATCATTAACAATCAACAGGTACCTTTTGAGATTGACAGTGGGGCGTCCATCTCGACTTTATCCAAAGACTGGGTAGAGGCAGTAAAGGGGCACATTGAACCATGTTCTAGGAGGGTAACTGCATATGATAACTGGAAAATAAACCTTCTGGGACAGGTGGTTTTGCCGGTAAGATATAATAACTTAGAGGTGTCACAAGTGTTTTATGTAGTGAAATCCCATAATAGTAACTTGTGTGGGAAAGACCTCATGAAAAAGGTAGGGATTTACCTTGCTGGATTTGATGAATCTACCAAAATTAACAAACTAGACAGTGCTGAAGAAATGTTAGATAATTTTAGGGTAGATTCTAGTAAACCTATCTCCAGCTTTGTGGCCAAAATTCATGTGAAAAGTGATGCTGTTCCTAAGTTTGTGAAAGCAAGGCCAGTACCATTTTTTCACAAAGAGATGATTGATAAAGAATTAGAAAAATTAGTGCAGAAAGGCATTATTGAGCCTATTTCGCATAGTGAATGGTCTGTCAAATCAGATCTGACTGTTCATGATAATGTATTATTGTATAGAAATAGAGTGGTAGTGCCTGTAAAATTGAGATGTAAGGTATTGGAGCATCTGCATATAGGTCATAAAGGTATCAATGCTATGAAAGCAGAAGCTAGGCAGTGGGTCTGGTGGCCAAAGATGGACCAAGATATTGCAGAAGTGACAAAGAGTTGTCCCATTTGTTTTCAGAATTTTAAGATAAATTCATCTCCTGTCCTATCTTGGCCCAGCACTGGGACACCATGGTCTAGAGTGCATATAGATTATGCAGGTCCTGTTGAGGGCAAATATTTTTTGGTAATTGTGGATTCCTTTTCAAAATTCTTAGATGTGCAAGTAACTAATTCCATGACATCCACAGTTACTACTGAGTTACTGAGGAAATCCTTTTGTAATTTTGGGTTACCAGACACAGTTGTGTCAGATAATGCTGCTTATTTTGTCTCACAAGAGCCGGAAGCCTTCTATAGTAAGAATAGTATTGAACATGTTACTCCAGCCCCATACCATCCTTCATCAAATGGTCTGGCGGAGAGGGCGGTAAGGTCATTGAAGGAAGGTTTACACAAATTTACAAAGGTTCTCTCAATACCAGATTATGTAGGTTCTTATATAACCATAGGAAA